>QZGG01001577.1:0-60355 GCA_006409495.1 Sedum album
TATTTGACAATATCTTGTCTGACTTTTTGTTCTAGAAAACTGTACACTGTTGTTGTATACTAGTATGTTTCACAAATCCGAGTTCAAACTTGATAGCCTTAAACTATTTACATAAAAAACATTCTGTGAATAATGAAGCGTTAAAGAAAGTATATATTATGCCTCATGGGTGACTAATTAAATGGATTCAGGTGAATCGGAAAGGAAGGATATTAAGGAGGACAAAGCAAAATGACATGGCATTAGAAACAATTGTCTGCCACTGCTAGACCCTAAAGAAAGCCTTTGAAAAGTTGAGCTTTTGTTCATAATCTATCTGTGAAATTTTCAATCAATTGGTTTAGTATCTGTGCAGGTACTTTTCATATTTATAACGTATTCGATTAGTACGTAAAAACATGCAACACTCAGTTTGAAAAATGCTGCAGTTTTGCATCTTACTATTGCTGAAAATGTGCATGTTACTTCATCATGACACAAGCTAAAGGGAAGAGCTCACGACAAAAGACTTGTTTGTTATGGAAGAGAGTCCCTTGAAGTTATATCCTCAGATTATTTTCCATCTAACCAATATGGGACTGTAACACGTCGTGGTTCCTCATTTCTAAAAGAGGTGCATGTAACGTTAAAACCGTATCCAGTTTCTTTCCGGGGAGGGCTGTATGGTTGAGTGGTTCAGTGTAACTGAAAGGTCAAGTGATGAAAGTAAAAGGTGTGGTAGGACTTGTCAAATGATTCATTGGGTGCTTCCCTTTCCCTTCCATTGGGGCACAAAAGGAAGATATCTACAGCATTCAGCTCCATACTCATGCAAAGAAGAACTTGAGATCCACTTCTTTTTCCTCAAGTGGAGTTTTTACTTTGAACATTTGGTGTGAGTTAAATAGGTTGATGTACCTTAGAAGTTAAGTATTACAATTGCGAAAAGAATATTATGAAAATCAAAAGATGGATTCACTTTCATGGTCTATATTCAGTAGTGTACCTCATTTCAATACTTCCCTTTAAGTACTTTGGCAAGAATATTAAAACGAAATCGTTAAACATATGTTTAATGCGTTTTTATGAAAATTTTGGTGAAAGACCTAATTGAAACAGTATCAACAGAAAAGAACATCTTGTAAATAAAGATGCAAAGATACACACTATGCAGCTTTACCCAAAAGTAACAATTAATCATTCAAAAAATAATGGTTCAAAAAAATCCAACATGTAAACACCATTGAGCAAATCCACACACTCGCATCCACTCATCACTCAGCTTCTTCATCAATCTCTCCACTGCTATATATAACCCATTTCATTCACATTCCTCCACAAGCTCTTTTATTCAAGCATGGAAGCAGTTTACTACAACTTCTAGCAAGATAAAGCTCTTGGGTTAGAGAAACCCTAGTTCACTTTTTAACTCATCCCTTTTGATCCTATATATCTATATGGATCCAATGAAGCTTGAGAAGTTTGAGGCCATGAATGACTACAGCAAGAACATGCACCAGTCTTCAGGCCTCAAGAATCACCTTAAGAGCAACAACAATGCTTTCTCTGTATATATTTTGACAGCATTGGCATGCAGCTTGGTGTTTTTGAGCCCATTTTGGTACCCATCAGTTGAATCACTCATCACCTCACTCCCAAATCTCATACCTAACTTAGTAACACCCAAGTGTTTGTTCATAGTTGGAAACTTGATAGTCTTTGTCCTTGTTGGAGAGTCCAAGTTGCACACTTCAAAATCTTCACAAGAACCCGTCACCGAAGAATATTACCATGAGTATATTAGCCAAAGTCGGAGCTTGAAGCAGCAGAAGTCTTTTACATCTGATCATAACACAGTGGTTCAAAATCAGTGCATGAAGATCACTGATGTTAGAAGATCATCATCAGTTAATGGATCAAGGCTGAAGCCCATTCGAAAAGTAGACTCGATAAAGAGGGAGGTTTGTGGAAGTAAGGCATCAGTGGTGAGGAGTTTGTCAGCAGAGGAGCTGAGTAAAAGAGCTGATGATTTCATTGCTAGGGTGAATAGACAGAGGAGAATTGAATACTCATCTTGTTGAATGGAACACCTAAAAAGTTGTAACCTAAAGTGCAAAAAGGAGTTTCCCAGCTTCTTAATTTCCCATGCATGATCATGTTTCAAACTCACAGCTCTCAGTTCTGAATTCAAATTCTGATAATGATCAGCTGAACTGTGATATGAACTAATATGCATATATTTGTGCACTAAAAAGTCTGCTATAGCAGAGTACTTGTTTCAAAGCCATGATAACTTAAAGGACAACAGTTAAAGCCTCACACACTGAGTGTTTTCCTTTTTATGTCTCGTGATGTTTCTGAATATCAGAAGGCTGAACGTAGTGGTTTTAAGGTTTCCATACGTTAAGAATTTTGTGTTAAGGTGTCGATCTTTGATCTACTTTCGAGTTTTATTGTAACTAGTTATATTTACATTAATATTAACCACATTTACTAATGTAAAAATTAAAAAAATAAGGGTAATACGGCTAAAATAATTTGGCTTCAAAATAACCGTCAATACCGAATCTTGTTTTTTATATATAGAATAGATAAAAATGACTTTCCGATTTCCATGTTTTGTAAATCCATATCATCAATTACCAATTGGGCTGCCATTAACAAACAATCAAAATAAATGGGCTTCCCCGGCCCAGTCGGTTTGTGACCGAAACGGCGCTGTATGATTGTCCTCCGCGGTGGGAAGGACGTGTGGTGGAAACGAAAGCAGGAAAACAAGACTACAAGAGACAAAAACGAGTGGCGCTTGATCGAAACTGAAAATTTTGTTAGAGTTTTGAAGCCCGCCAATTCATCCCTCCCGCCATAAATCCAAAAAATATTGACGAAATTGGGATTCGAGATTTGATTTGGAGCTGCGGATTCGGATTTAGACTCTGAAATTTCACGTTCTGGTTTGAGAAAGGTTTGCTCTTGCAAAGCGCTGGATTAGGGGTTTTTTGTTGGGGTTCGTCAATTTAGGGTTTTGATTGGGGGCTGTGATGGTGTCTGGAGACGCGGAGGAGAAGAAGGTCGAGGATGTTGAGATGGAGGAGGATTTTAAGGATGCTGATAGTGAGTTGAAGGATGCTGAAATAGTGGAGGAAGAGGATGGGAAGAAAGAGCAGGTTGACGAGAAAGCTGAGGAGGAGAAAGATGAGAAGGAATTGAGCGAGAGAGAGATGGAGAAGGAAGGAGAGGAAGAATTGGATGAAAAAGAAGAAGAGAAAGATGAGGATAAATTGAGCGAGAAAAGGGAAGTTAGTGAAAATGATAACGAGATGGATGAAGGTGAAGAGTTGGAAGAGAAGGAGCCTGTTACTCCTAACGAGAGGCCAACAAGGGAGAGGAAGACTGTGGAGAGGTACTCTGTGCCCTCTGTTGTGAAATCTACCACACCTAAGAATGTATCAATTGAGAAGGTAAATGTACTATGTTATGATCTTGAGAATATACTGATTTTATCAGTTAACTTTTTTCATTTTTTGTTGTTGTTGAAATGCAGGGCAGTGGGGTTAAGCTATCAGAAATTCCTAATGGTGAGGCTCTAGAGATCTTATTTTACTTCATTACTTGTACATGATTTCATTGCTTGATGTAAGAAGATGTACTCTTTGAAGCATGTAATCATTGATATGCTGTTGTTACTTGTACATGATTTCATTACTTCATTATTTTACTTGGCACATGTAGTCAGTGGTATGCTGTTGTTGCAAGGTCTGATTGTATTTGTTTCAGAAAAAAGAATTTTAAGCGGATCAATGCTTGGGTAAGAATTGTCTTTGTTGGAGATTTGGGGGATGTTTATTTTTAATCAAGTGTTGATGTAAAAAAGGCATGCTTAAAATGCAATAGACAGTGGGAAAAGCTGTAACTACTATTGTACAGTTAGTTGACAGTGTGAGTGTCATGTCTCATACAATCTGCATTGGCTTTTTTGAGGTGTTTAAGATGGTTTTATGTTTCTTACATGTAGCCCCAAGTTTGCTCTGAAATCTAGTAGAATCCTGAAGTAGCTTTCATGACATAACTTGTGAATATTTGAAATTAAGCACTCACTGTTTCATTGGATTTGATGTCAGAGGGCCTTATAAAGCTTTCATATCTAATAGATAGTCTGTTTAAATAAATAGATAGGGAAAGCTCAAACCTACCCACAAGAAATTTAACTAGGGTTCTGCGTAGCTTGTACTCGACTCCAGAGCCATTTTTCTGAATCTTGTGATTTCTCTGTTTTGTGCACTTAATTTGTTAACCTCAGTAACTAATAATAAATTAGCTCATTTTGTCTTTTTTGTTAATCTTTCAGTGGCACACAAACTGTCAAAGAGGAAACCCGATGACAATCTGCAACTATTACATACAATTATTTTTGGAAAGAAAGCTAAGGTAGTACGAGCTTTTTCCATGTTAATTACTTCCATTTCTGCACAAACAATTTTCTTTCAATGCCATTGCTAGTTTTGGTGTGTAAAACTTTTCAGAGAGCAAGTAACCAAACTTGATGATTCAGAAACTGACTTGTACATCTGTACTCTATATATCAGGTGCATATGCTTAAAAGAAACTTAGGCCAGTTCTCTGGATTTGTATGGTCAGATAATGAGGTAAATTCAATGCCTAGTACTCGGGGTTCACCATTCAAATAGCCATTGTCTCATAGTTGAAATTTTTCTACACATTCACATTCTTGTTTTTTCTGACAGGAGAAACAAAAGGCAAAAATTAAAGAAAAGATTGACAAATGTGTGAAAGAAAAATTAATTGACTATTGTTATTTGCTTGATATTCAAGTAAACAAAGCTACTGTCAAGAAGGTAATTATGATGCCTCTATATCTGAAACCTGTCTTTGCTTGCCTGTGATAATTGACTAATGCTACCACACTAATTTTTCAGGAGGAACTTTCTGTGAAGCTGATGGAGTTTTTACAGTCTCCTCATGCTACAACTGATACATTAGGTTCAAGTGCAGAACAGGTCGCTTATCATTTCTATGTGGTGCAGATGTACCACTCTCCTATGCTATGCATTTGAAAACGTAGTTGGATTTTTAAAGCTGTTGCTGTTATTATGTTTCAGAAAAGTAAGCCCAAGCGAAAAGTCACCCCAACAAAAGCAGATACATCTTCAGGAATGCCAGCCAAGGTTCGCTTATAGCTCTTTTCAAAAAATTATGTCTCTCTGCTTTCTCATACTTATAAATGTTTTGCTACTAAGTTTCTTAATTTTCACAAATATATTATCTCCCTTGCTTAATCATGCCTCATTGTGGCTATAATCTGCAAATTTCTGTTACAGTATGATTACTTTTGGTTGTTTGGTGTATCAACATTTATTTCAAATAATTTTGGCATGGCACAGTTCAAAATGACCGACTGATGTTGTTATTTAGCAACTTGAGTCTGTGACCTATTTCTTCTCTATTTTTGTGTGTAAATGACTTAGAGTAACTGCAAGTTCATACGTGGCACTGAATTGCCTGTGCTCTTAATTCCTGAAATTCAACTTGTCAACTTATCAACTATGAAGATTTTATCTTTATCTGCCACCTTGATATCTGATTTTACCCCTGTTTTAGAAGCGAAAGACATCCTCTGAACCCTCAAAAAGAAGACAAAGGCTCGCAAGGCAGAAGAAGAGACGGAGCAAGAATCTGAAGAGCACCATGTAGAGAAATCGGATGAAGAAACTGATTCAGATAAATCAGAAAAAGAAACTGAGGCAGATCGCAAAGGCTCGTCAAAGAAGAAAGTTATCAAAGAGCCTGTGAGTAAGAAAAGTCTAAAATTCCGAAAGGTACTCCACCTGCTAAATCAATAAAGAATGTGTCTGGTTCACAATCAAAAGCCAAAGGCTCTTCATCTAAGAAACAAGCTGTCGAAGCGGTGAAAGAAAAGAACATTAAGGATACAAGAAAAACTATAAGCAAAAAAGAAACTAGCAAGTCTTCGGCCAAAGGTCCTGCAACAAGCCAAGGTAAGTTGACACTGAACTATTTTCACAATTAAGTTCAAATATTGCTATATAATTGTGATTTGTTTAATTGTATTGCTATATAATTGTGATTTGTTTAATTATATATATACACCAAAAGAGGACCACTGGTTAATGTTAAGATCTTCAGAGATGCTACCTGATGTATTTTTAAGAGATTTCAGAATGTATTTCTATCAAATTTGTTGGATGCGTAGTTTCATTCTTATAAGCATATCTTGGTGCCTTTCTTGATCTAGGAAAAGGGAAAGGTAAAAAGACTAAAGGACCATCCAGAGAAGAAATGCATGCTGTGGTTGTCAAGATTTTGAAGGAAGTGGACTTCAATACTGTAAGTATATCCACCCTTGTGCATCTTCTCTGATTTTCATTTTTTAGTGTTGTCTCACTAGTTTCTCTGTTTGGTTGGATTTCAGGCAACTCTATCTGATATCCTACGACAACTTGGTAAAGATTAGTAATTTAAATTGTTGTCCATTATATTTGCAGTCTATTTTGAGGAGATAATTTTGTAGATCGGTCGACTTCAAAGTTTAATTGCTTTCATTTATCTGTTTAGGATCTCACTTTGATGTGGACCTTCTGCATCGAAAGGCAGAGGTCAAGGAGATAATTACTGAAGTTATAAGCAACATGACAGATGATGAAGATGAAGAAAAAAGTGACACAAGCGCTAAAGAAGAAGAAAGTGAAGACGAGGAAGAGGAAGAAGATAAGGAAAACAAACAGCCAGAAGAGGAAGTTAAGAAACATCAGGTCAGGAAGATGAGAAAGATAACAAGGATCAAGAAGATGAGAAAGATAACAAGGATCAAGAAGATGAGAAAGATAACAAGGATCAAGAAGATGAGAAAGATAACAAAAGTCAAGAAGATGATGCTGGTAAGGACTAAGTGTTCAAACCATCCTTCAGACAAATCAGGTATGCATTTTGCAGTAGCTTCCTGCTATAACCTAAAATAGTTTAAGCACATCTCTGGAACAAATGCTAAAACTTAGCTACCTGGACTTGCCGAATCCAGCTTTTTATTTAATTTAAATGCATGGGTTTTAATGCAGCCCAGTTACTTGTACAATGTCAACCATCTCCAGTGTCGTTTAACATTATATGTACTATTTCAGCAACTATGTTGTCTTTGGATAATTACTAAGATTAGCTTTGGATTTTTATATTTATTAGAATACCTTGACATTTAACTCATTTATTTCATGATGCTAACCAACACACAGCAAGGTTTTACATAAAAACGAAGTGTAAATAGACTAATTTTGGAGGTCAATTCCTACAACAATCCTTTCTTTGCATTTTGCCACAACCAATTTCATTGGTTCAACTTCATTTGTCTAATAGTACCATTTACTACACTGTCTCATCTTCTGGTCCTTCATTTATAAGTAAGAAATTCTTTCATGCTCGAACAGTGACAAAAATGAGCCTATTAATATTATCAACAACCTTTTAGTTCATCCTGCATATATATGGAGGGAAAGTATCATGTGGAACTCCCTTTTCATGGATTCATGGATCCCTCTTTGCAGTCGTTGATTGCATTTTTTGTGTGCACCAGATTGTGCCAGTGCATTAATGAGCATGTGCAACTCACGTGTGCATTTGTCATGTGCAACTCACGTGTGCATTTCAAAAATGCAAACACGTGGCACAATCTGGTGCGTCCAAAATGCAAACAGAAAATGCAATCGACGGCTGCAAAGGGGATCCATGGATCCTTGAAAAGGGAGTTCCACATGATACAACCTTTATATATGGATCCTTTCAAGACTCTGATGACATCATGCAGAAGGTACTGCATTGCAGCTAACATTTTATCATCCTCATGAGTTACAAGTTGCGGCATTCGATTTGTGTGTGCTTCTAGTTTGCTGAAAAATGAAATTTTCGTGATTTTTTCTAGATGCATTTTTGCTAAAAATTTAGGGTTTTGTATCCTTAATGTAAATTTATGAAAATTTTCAGGGTTTGAGACACATTTTGGCTGATATGGAGCAGATCCCTAGCGACTGCAACGGCTACATGAACGGCAAGACTGTCCTCGACGTGAAGAAAGATGAGCCAACGCTAGTTCCACCAGCGGAAGAAACTGAAAAGGGCTTATACTACTTATCAAACCTAGATCAGAACATAGCTGTGATCTTGCGAACAATCTACTGTTTCAGGTCAGGAAATGTGGGCAATGGCAGTGCAGCTGCAGTTATCAATTACGCGCTATCTAAAGTCCTGGTTCACTATTACCCACTTGCAGGGCGTCTGATGATTAGTCCAGAAGGGAAACTGATTGTAGACTGCACTGGAGAAGGAGCTGTGTTTGTGGAGGCTGTGGCTGATTGTAGAATGGATGACATTGGTGACATGACGAAGCCTGACCCGGTTAAGCTTGGGAAGTTGGTGTATGATGTCCCTGGTGCTAAGAATATACTGCAAATTCCTCCAGTTGTTGTACAGGTTTGTCTCACCTTTCGTTCTTCTTGTGTTTTGTTTTTATTTTTTTAGCTTGTAATGTTTTTTAAATGGAGATGGTTTTGGTTTCAGGTGACTAAGTTCAAATGTGGAGGCTTTGTACTCGGACTGGGGATGAACCATTGCATGTTCGACGGGATAGGAGCAATGGAGTTTGTGAACTCATGGGGCGAAATGACTAGAGGGCTTGCACTGAAAGTTCCACCCTTTCTTGACAGAAGCATCCTCAAGGCCAGGATTCCACCCAAGATCGAATCAGTACATCGAGAATTCGAGCAAATTCAGGACATTTCGGACACCAAGGAACTTTATAATGAGGAAATCCTCTACAGAGCGTTCTGTTTTGATGACGACAAACTTAAGTCACTTAAAAAGGATGCAATGCAGGATGGGAAACTGAAAAAATGCACAACTTTTGAAGCCCTTTCGGCTTTTGTATGGAAAGCAAGGACTGAGTCGTTGAGAATGAAACCAGATCAAGAAACGAAGCTCCTCTTTGCAGTTGATGGCCGTTCAAGATTCGATCCACCGATCCCTAAAGGCTACTTTGGGAACGGAATTGTCTTAACAAACGCAATGTCCACAGCCGGAGAACTTGTACGCAACCCCTTATCGCACACAGTTGAACTAGTCCAACAGGCGGTTGAGTTAATCACTGATAGTTACATGAGATCAGCCATAGACTACTTCGAGCTAACAAGAGCGAGACCATCTTTAGCTGCAACACTCCTAGTAACAACTTGGTCTAGGTTGTCCTTCAACACCACAGACTTCGGCTGGGGCGAGCCGCTCTTCTCCGGCTCTGTGGCCCTCCCAGAAAAGGAGGTGAGTTTGTTCCTTTCGCACGGGAAAGAAAGGAAGAGCATTATTGTGCTTCTTGGTCTTCCTTCGTCAGCCATGTCTCATTTTGAGAAGCTTATTCAAGTTTGAGCCTACAACATCATTCTTTCCATCACCTTTTTTGTCTTCGAAATATGAGTGTTCCTTAAGTGTCAATCTACGTACTAAATTGACGTGAGGGGTGTTTTGGTAATTTATCAAAATTACTGAAGTGCCCTTCCGTTATTTTTTTCTATTTGTCCAATCAGGATTGAGATCATGTGAGACATGATATTTATCTAAAACAAGAGGATAAAATTCGAGCTATTTTAATAAATAGACGGTTGAGATTAAAGTTGAGTTTTAAGTAAACTAGGAAGTTGGATTTGCGAGACAGTTATTTTACTTTAAATTTCAACCGTTAGATAATAATTAATGAACGATCGATATTATGTCCTATCGTCTTACAAAAAATTAATTGTTCTCCTAAAACTTTATATTCTTCGCTCAAATTCGAACTTGCTCCAACTTTAATTTTACTCTTAATCAGTTTGCTATTAATATAAAAAATAGATTGAATTTAAGAAACATGAGGGAGTAATATGGAAATATCAAGTAAGAAGTTCGAACGAGGACTTATGACGTCATGGACCATAACTGAAGGTATAAATACCAATAATTACGTCATAAAAAGCGGAAAACAATTTTTGAGTTTTCAAAAAGTAATGGCTACAGTGAAAGCAAACCCTGCTGACGTCACGTCCGTACCGATCAACACTCTCTCTCTTCCCGCGGTGGATCCCAGCAGAAGCGATTTCGACTCCGACGGTACTGAAGAAGAGGAAGCACGGTCGTATTTGAGGAAGTTGATTCGAGAGGATGACGAGAGGGAGCGCGCCAAGCGATTTAGGGTTTTGAGTAAAAACGCGGAGGGAAGCCAAAACGGCGGGAAGAGGCGGAGGATTGACAGTGATTGTTTCGATGGTACACTGGCTCCGCTGGAGCCTGAGATGGCGGCTGAGAAGGGGAGGGAGGTTGGTGAGCTTGCTTTGAGTTGCAGGGTTAGTAATGGTGGTGGTAAGCAGTTTTGGAAGGCTGGGGACTATGAGTGTGTTCGTGGTGGTGATTTGGTTACTACTTCTGGTATGTGTTGATTCTCAGTATTTGTCTTCATTCGTTGTGAAAGTTGAATTTACTAATTCTTGTGTTCGCGTGTAGCCGGAATGGATCATGTTAGGGTTCACCCGAGGTTCCTGCATTCTAATGCAACGAGTCACAAGTGGGTTCTTGGAGGTAATTTGATGAAATGTATTGTTACGGATAAAATTTTATTGTGCTTTTAGGCCATTATGTCATTAGTTTCCGTTAGCGTAAGGATATGATTTCTCATCATGATAGATGATGGCACGGTCAAGGGAGACTTCCGAATAGAAAAATATGGTAGCTAATATTGCAAGATGGGTGATAGAATTGTTTAGGTCAATATCGGGATGTCATATGTGTGTAAAAATTACACATTATATGACATCCAAGTTATTTGTTTTTTAAGTCTTACTGAAAGAGAAACAAGGAGGCGTATCTAACATAAGTTTAACTCTGCATATAATGGAATGAGAATATGAGTTCAGTCATATACTCATTGAATATTCCTTCCACGTTTCTTAATTGATTTTGAAAATAAGTAACGGAGAATATACAGAACGGGCGGATACACTGCCTAATGTTCATTGGTGGATTTCAATATTTGTTTTATGTATGTAGGACATGCTTATCACTGAGTGAGTAATCTATTAATCCGTACTACTTTTTTCAAGTATCTGTATTATTAATGCCAATATTTTTTATACTGTCTGCTAACTTTTGTTCTTCTTCCAGCTTTTGCAGAGCTTCTGGACAATGCATTGGATGAGGTTTTACCACTTACCCATAGTGTAGTACTGTTGCATTGCATATACCTTGATGTCATCAGTTTTGATCATTAATTCCCTGTACGGCTTGCATGTTATTCTTTCTACTAGGTCTGCAATGGGGCGACTTATGTTAACATTGACACACTTGCAAACAAAAAAGATGAGAATCCAATGTTAATTGTTGAAGGTATGCAACACAATTAGTCAGATGATTTGCGTCGTCCTCCTTTTATATGCCATATGTGCTGCGACAGTGTCACCCCATCATTTCGTATCAATAGTAGAACGTAAACCTGTCTTGCAAATTATCATTATATTTGACTGTATATGTTAATGATTATGCCACTTTGGTGCCCCATGAAATGCATGCTAAGAACCGCCTACTTAGTGCACAATATTTAGTACAATATTTAGTCAAATTTTGGGTTACATTCGCAGAAAACAACTGACTCTCTAATCTTTTTTGCAGACAATGGTGGTGGAATGGGTCCAGACAAAATGAGGCAGTGCATGTCTCTTGGATATTCTGCAAAGAGCAGAATAGCAAATACTATTGGACAATGTAAGTCATAATCGGAAAAAAACGGAAACTTGCAGACTGCTTATTTTTATCACTTTCTTGGCTTACTAAATTGTTTGCTTTTGAGTTTTCCAGACGGAAATGGATTCAAAACAAGTACGATGAGGCTTGGAGCTGACGTTATTGTGTTCTCTCGCTGCCGTGGAAAAGATGGAAAGAGGTATGTGCTGTGTGTATTTCTGAGTTGGACATTGGTAGAATATTATGGACGCTCGCCAGTGCTAATTCCATATAATCAATTTTATTTTACTGAATCTGATGCACAAAGTGGGTATCACCAATGCCTGCGCACCTTAAACTTGATGCAAAATCATTTTATAAGATCCTCGTGTCATTCTACTTGATTTGGAGAGTAATATATCGTAATTGATATATTAGAGTCATTGCAGTATACATTTACAACTTATTCTTCATTTATCTTTTCTGTAGACCCACTCAAAGCATTGGATTGCTTTCGTATACCTTTCTCACAAAAACGGGGAAGGAAGATATAGTAGTCCCAATGGTAAATTTTTGTTTCAATCATTTCTTTCTTGCATATAGAGCAGGGATAGTATTTTTCCTATCATGTAGTGACAAATTTATATGAATGTAGTGATAATTCACTTGGAATTTCAATGGGCTTATTTTTTATAACACTTTTCCATATATCAAAATAGCTGGATTATGAAAAGGGGGCAGGGAACTGGATGAAATTGATTCGCTCAACACAAAGTGATTGGGATAAGAATGTCGATACAATTGTCCGCTGGTCTCCATTTACCTCTGAGGATGATCTTCTCTGTCAAGTAAGTCCTCCCATTTTTATGATGATGTTTTTTGTTACTGCTTATTTAACATTTTAATTTTGTTGGGAGAAGCTCATCTTCACTTAGCTTTGATCAAAGGTTTGACCACAACTGTTTTTACAAGACTTCTCGAATATTTAAGTCAACCTAAATTTGTACCCTTCGTTTGCAGTTTAATTTGATGACTGATCATGGTACACGGGTGATTGTATTCAATCTCTGGGAGGATGATCAAGGAAAGTTGGAGCTTGATTTTGAAGCTGATAAACACGTGCGCTATTACTGATGTCCCCTGAAGGATATTTATGTTTTTTGTTTCCCATGTTTCAACTTATTGTTCACGTGTTTACAGGACATTCAGATTAGAGGTGTCAATCGTGATGAGAAAAACATTCAAATGGCTACCCAGTATCCCAACTCTTGGCATTTCTTAACTTATCGTCATTCACTTAGGGTATGGTGTGCATTTCATTAAACTGGCATTCGGAGTCTATTCTTATTCTGTGTTTGTTACCGTGCTGGATCAATAAATAAATTGTTGTTTTATTCTCCTTGTTTCAGAGTTATGCATCAATTCTGTATCTTAGACTTCCAGAAGGCTTCAGGATTATTCTCCGTGGAAGAGATGTTGAGCACCATAACATCATCAATGATTTGATGCACACTCAAGAAATTACATATCGTCCACAACCACAACCCACAACCACAACCCGATACCAAGGGGGTTCCCCCAGACTCAAATGTAAAATCTACAGGCACTAAGCCTTTTTAATTAAAATGATCACTTTATTTGTTTGGCCAAGAGACTTACTATGCCTCTTTTTCAGATGTTAGCTGTTGTGACCCTTGGGTTTGTGAAGGATGCGATTCATCATATAGATGTTCAGGGGTTCAACGTCTATCACAAGAATAGACTAATCAAGGTCTATTAGGATCTATCTCTATATGAGTATATTTAATTTAGCTATGCAAGAGATGATTACAATGATTATGTAATTTGTGTATGAAGTATGAACATTCTTTGGTTGATGATATTTTTTTTAACTGTCTTTATCCATTTACAGCCATTTTGGAGGCTCTGGAACGCTTGTGGAAGTGATGGCCGTGGAGTAATAGGTTAACTATATATGTCCTGTTTCAGTGCTAATTTATGATTCATCGTCATAGCTAATTAATATATTTGTTTCAGGTTTACTGGAAGCAAACTTTGTCGAACCTGCCCATGACAAACAAGGATTTGAGCGTACAACAGTACTTTCACGACTTGAAAATCGCTTGGTGCAAATGCAGAAGCGATACTGGTTTGTTTACTTGATCAAGTATTTTGAAACAGACTTTTAAGTTTTAACTACAAACTTTGTTTTTATAACAAATTTGATCGTCTTTTCAGGACGAAAAATTGTCAGTTAGTTGGGTATGTACAACGCGGCGGTAACAAAGTCATGCAGTCGGTAGACTCAGTACAGGATGGTATGTACTAGCGACTGCCAGCTGGGGTTTATACATTATCCTTATAAGCTTTCTCAATTTGTAAATCCTTCCACATGTGATGTTAATTAATAATAGTTACTGATACATGTTGTAGGTAATTCACATGGTTTTTATCCCAAGAAGTCTTCTCAATATAAAAACAGTGGAGTTTCTTCTTTTATCCCCTCACCCGAACAAAGACCCAACAAGTCCACTCCACAATCAAATCATGTATCGACTCTGAAAGATTTTGAAGAACCTCATAAATCGTTAAATGGCAATGGACTTCATTCCAATGGACATCATTCCAACGGACATCATTCAAACGGAAATACACCCTGGAAGGTGAATAGTCGAAGACAACCCAGTAATAACAGGGTGGGGCCGTTTCCAACCACATATTCCTCATCATCAGACATGACTGAAGACTTGATTAGTATTTATCCAAATGGAACGAATCAAAGGCCAGCATCTATCAACTCTGACTGCTCGCATGATTCCATTATAATCGATCAATTAAATGAAGAAAACCACGTCTTGATGATGAGGTACTGCAATTTGCCTAGCGACAATCATTGTTGACAATTGAGTTTCTAAACTCTCTTGCTTATTTAATGCAGAATACAGGAACAAGAGGATAGAAAATTATCCGAATTGCAAATAGAACTGAAGTATGAACGAGATTTGAATATGTCACTACAAGCTCAGGTATGTTCACATGCTGGTGAGAAGTGTTATTCTGCATTTTCACAGTCAAATCAGTTGCATGAACGAGTTATGCACTGGATATATTAAACACTTCAAAACAACAACAAAAACTCTAATAAAATAAGAGGTTATTTACTTTGAGTATTTGCTGTTTACTATAAAATCCAACTAGTAATTTTCGTTTAGATTGAACAAGTAGAGAAAAAGATCAAGGATGTGAGTGAAGAACAGAATGAGCTTAATGATATATTTTCTGAAGAGAGAGGGAGCGGCGTGTTGCAGAAGAGGAGAGCTTAAAAAAGCAGCTAGAGGTTTGAGAATTATATTTTGTGTCAATTTTTCCTTTCCATGTTGGACCTTGGATTTTAACTATTAACTTGACATGGGCATCATTTATTATTTACAGGAAGCATCCAACTCAGTACAAGAACTGATAATAAAAAAGATAGCACAGTTTGTGAGGAAACAAAGGCCAGCTGCAAAAGTCCATTGACCAGACACTCCTGTATTTATTGATAATCACGCATTAGTCAAGTGTAATTAGATTAATCAGTTTGCCACTGAGCCGTGGAAGGAGGTCCTCATTAAGTCATTCTTGTTACGAGTTTATTTTAGCAGATGCGACCCTCCAGTGTAGTCATTTGTTTTTCAAACTAATGTTATCTGTGATTCAGAGACAAGGTTTAAGGAGAACGATAAATGTTTCAATGTTTATTAGATTAATATGACAGTTAGATTAAAGTTTGTTTTTTGATTAATGGGGCGTTTGTATTTGTAAAAATATGAGCTGTTGGATTTAACAGAAATTGAAATTATGTCTGATTATGTTATAAATACTTAACCGTCCTCTTTTAGCTTTTCCTTATATTTCAAAATTCACTGCTATAATATAATTTGAGTAAAGATCAGGTGAAAAGTATCTTTTGGTTATAAAATACAAAGAGATCTCAACCATTAAATATTCAGATCGGACGTCTATTAATTTAGGGGTCTAAATATAATTAATTGAAACATTAAATACGAGATTTTGATTTCAAAAACTCAAGAAGGGCAAATTAGTCCACAAAAAATCAAAAATCAAGCGGTTTTGATTTTTTTTTCTTCCGTAAATCACTCTCCCCGTATAATCCTCGTTTCCGATTTTGAGCTTTCGATTTGCATAATCGAAGAACACAACCGTAGTCGCTTACACCTAATCTCATTTCCCAATCTCACTCACTGCGTCTCTCATCTCCACCGTACATGGTTTCCACACCGCGCAACACTTGGAAATTAACGCCGCCAGCGATCCGACTTAAATCGATGGATTCTTATACCAAACGCCTCCTGCAAAATCATCTTAATGTTCCTTTGGTTACTCGCGGTTGTTTCCTTCTTCGTCCTCCAGAACGACGCCGTAACGTGGTTTTTGTTACGACGGCCGGAGAGGACGATTCCGAAGCTGAGGCCGGTGGTGTTTAATTTGACGGATTTTGGAGGGATTGGTGATGGTAAGACGTTGAATACTAGAGCTTTTGAGAAGGCTGTGGATGCGATTAGGAGATTGAGAGGTGGTGGTGGTGGTCAGTTGAATGTGTTGAGAGGACGGTGGCTTACTGCTCCGTTTAATTTGACTAGTCATATGGTTAATGGGTTTAGATTTTATATGTGAGGGATTGGTTTCAACATGATTCAGTAAATGACCCCTGTGATTCATGAATCATGTTGAAGCAAATCATGAATCATATACGGAATTGTGTGTGAGATCATCCTTATGTATGAACTATTTGTACATGTCTGTTGTAATTGGTTCTTATTGTGTTATCACTTAGCGTAAGAGCATTTGTTAGTACACGATTCATTAAATGACCCCGTATGATTCATGAATCATACTATGTCAGATCATGAATCATATGTTGAATCTTATATTATGTTCTGGTTTATAATTCTTAACATGCAGAAAAATTGTGATACATTTGTTTATTCTTGTTTTTGTCCATTTTAGATTTCATCTCACTGAAATAAATCAATTTATTAGAGTAAAAAATAAGGTTTTAGTATTACATTTCTATGATTCATGATTTGCTACCATATGATTCATGAATCAAATATGTGTAAATGTTGACCTTGCACTAACATTGTTCAGATTACGTTTACTTTTGATATTTAAATTAGATACGAACATCATTATAAGAATGATATACGAAAACGATTCTAAAAAAATGTATATGATTCATGATTTGCTATTATATGATTCATGAATCAATGTAAGTTAAATAGTGAATCTGTGTTAATCGATTAACATGCAGACTGCAGGTTTTTTTAATGCGTTTTTGACTATTTGAGGTGCGCAAATACAGAGAATTGAGACATATCGGTTGGAAAATATAGATCTTTCGAAGAAGTTACTTCATTCCCTTAAAATATAGATCTGTGAAAAATTAAACGAATGAAAAGAAAAAAATTTGAATGTCGGTTACTTCATTCCCTTAAAATAAGCCATTGTTTTTAGGAGTACGGTGAAACGAGATCGGAAAATCTATGAACAAAAACTGAAAAAATGGAAGAATAAAAAATTGAAAGTCGGTTACTTCAATCCCTTAAAATAAGGGATTGATATTAATGAGAATATTTGAAAAATATGTTATGCGTCTATTTCCACTATTGCCCTTTTGAAATTTTTTGTATTAATTAATATTCTTTAACTATAACCGTTGATTGAAATTTAATGGGTGGTTTAGATTTGTTTGCATTTTATAACCAATCTAGTACTTTTCATTTGATCCATTCTCCAAAAAAAATTCTAATGTTGTTCTTGATGCAAGTTTTCGACAATTTTACCCCTGTATTTCTTAAAGCCCCGTATAAATGGCTGAGGGTTAATAGGTGACAATCAACTGAAAAGACAGAAGTACCCCTGTCCCATATATGTCATCTAAGTGAAATTGTAAATATAAGAGGTTGGTGGTTCAATTATTCCCCAGTATATTTCCGTCTCGAGTATGAAGTTGGTTCAGTTCTTAAGCGACGTGGCAATACTATTTTTTTTAAAATGAATCAATCCACGGTTGGACCAAAAACAGTTTACGACGGATGATTTAACATCCAATAACCAATATATACTTTGTAGAAGTAGTCTGACTTTTATATTATTCAACAATGTATTCAATTGGTTACACTTTGATCCACTCAGAACCATCAATAAAACGAAGTGAAATGAAAGGCTTGGCTTCCTGATCAGTGAGTTCTCTTGACCATGACACTCTCCCTGCATACTTTGCTCCCGGTCCTGTACACTTGTATTGCCCGTAAAACACCGTCCTGCACAACCAACCGTAAAGAAAAAAAGAAATCAAAATCAGCATGTTCGAAAGACAAAGGTTAAGGTTAGGTAGAGATGATCAGGCAGCAAAAAATAACATAGAAAAAATGTTGTAATGCTTTTGGGCTTGGAAAAAAGAGTGTTTATAATAAGGAGAGACAAATGGCTGTGATGATTAATCCCACTTATAGTCTACTTAGAATAAAGTCACCGCCCCAAAGCATATTGCATCTTGGTAATCTTTTATAAAACAAAAATCATTCTCTAAATCAATCCTCAATCGATCATCAGTGTGGTACAATTTATCAACAGACATTTCAGAGTATTTATAAATTGAATAAAAGTAGATAAAAATGAATGACTTACATTTCACGATTGGGGTCACCCCAATTGTACCATCCTTTAGGAAGGATAATATTATCCATGTAAGTGTAGGCGAAGATGACTCTAGAGAAAGGACCCCATGCCCTTCCGAGATAAAGTGCACCAGATCCAGTGACCTTACAGTTCACAAAAGAAAACCCTGTATCATCCAACAAACTGCTTCTCCCTTGGGCTGTTAGTGCTCCTGCATGTTGTGCTATCGCATGCACATGACAACCCTGTTTCCCATTTCATCCCATGTTAAAATCATCAAGCTAAAAACAATAACTATTTGGACATGTTTTTCCTTCAAAAAAATAGGGTTAATAGAATCCTTAATAATTGCTATTTGGTTGTTATAGCGGACCACACAAAAGAGCATTTTTCTGGTTTTGGAAGCTAATAAGCAGCTGTCATGAAAAGTTCAGTGCAGTTTTTTTGTTTTGTATTGAAGAGAAAAATTCAAGTCCAAAATTTGATAAATAATAGTGTGACAATGAAACTGCTCTAGAATAAAATGTTGATATGAATGAAGTTACCTCGAATAGAGAAAGGCCGTTGCCAAAGATGAAATCGACTGAGCCTTCTATGTAGCAATCTTTGTAATAATGCCTTCCCAAGTGATCATAGAGTGTGTCTTGAGCTCCTAAGAATTTGCACCCTATAAAAGTTGCAGTATCTGCTGATATTCTAAATGCCACTGCTTGCTTCCCCATCGCTCCTGCCTTCGGAACTGGCGTAGTATTCTGCAGTACATTATAATTTGCAAAGAGTAAGAATATCATCAAATGATCGATTGGTTTTGTTGTGAGTAGTTTGTAGAAAATAACCTTGAATGTAATATTTTTGGCAATGAAATATGGGGAATTCACTGCAAAAGTTGCGGAATTGAATGTCCCAATAGGCTGCCCTGCTGCACCAATTGTTTTAGCCGTGTCTCCCCATTGCACTATGGTTTTTTCTGCTCCAGCTCCTTTGATAGTTATGAATGCTTTCATTTGAGGTATTTTCACTTTCTCACTGAAATTCAAAAGTCAAGAAACAATCCAAAATTCACATATTACCCATCAAATCGATCAATAGCCCGGAATTTTGAGTTATGAATAAATACAATAGAAGCTTGCATGTCTTCGTTTAAAATGAAATGAAACAATCATTATAAGAAGCAGAAACAAAGCATTACTTACTTATAAACACCAGCATGTACTTTGATGACTACTCTGACTAAATTTATGAGCGGAAGAGAATCGACAGCATCCTGTATACTCGTAAAGTCTCCATGCGAAGGCCTCTTATCTACAGTCAGAGTTAAAGATGGAAAAATCTTGTTCTTTGCTGTTTTATACACAGAATGCTTTAAACTCCCAACGAACTTGACCCACTTCATGAATTGCATTTCTGAAAGTTGGGTTCTTGTTGAATTTGGGAGCACGGGATGAGAGTTTCCTCCCGGACGAAAAAGTACTTTTTTCGACTCAGCTGAGGCTAAAGATGAGGTTTGGAGTAGCAGAAGGAGAATGAGAATGTAGGAAGACATGCTAGAAAAGGTAGAGAATTTAGAATGTTGAGAAGATGTGTATAAGAATGTTAAGGTGGAATAAGAATAAACCAATGTGGGATATTAAAAGGATAAAGTTGTTGTGTTTTTTGAGTTGAAGTGACGATGAGTTTGGAGGTTTTTTTATCTATTACAATGGGTACATTACAAGTTTAATTCGAGCATTACAATTCACTATGAAAACTTCAGCATTACATGACCAATCTATTACAAGACCTTCAGTCGAAACAGTACCATTACACGACCTTTGAAATCGAAACTATCATGGGGAGTAGGAAAGAAAATAGAAAATGCCTCTTTCAAGACAGAAATATTGGTGAGGCCATGAATTGAATCCATGACCTTTAAATTAAGGAGTTTATGATGAGTCCTTGCCACAAGCAGGTTCAAAGGAGGCTTTTTGGAGACATTGGTTTTGGAGGTCACGGGTGCTTCTTCTACCGATAATAATGCATGATAATATGAATGGAAAGGAGATCACAAGCAAGACAAATGTTGGCCACAGGTCCACAGGACAGGAATGTTTTGTAAATGTTATTTTTGCCCACTCTTTTTTGGGGCTTTTTATTTGGTGTGCGTTGTAACTGTTGCTGTTGGTACCCGTGAGTGTTTCTTGTATTTGCACTTGTGTGTGCCTGTGTGTCGGTGAATATGTTTCATAAGAGAAATGATGAAACTGAATCGCACAAATATTTAAGATCACATTGTATAATTGCCTCTTTGCAGGCACTTCATGATTCAGACTAAGAAGTCAGAAACCATAACACCTTACAAAGACTTGCATTTCAAGTTTGTTTAAATCCGAAAGAAAAAGTTTAACAATATCAGAGGCTGTAAATCAATCTACAGAATAAATCACATGACTTGGCTATATGGAGGATGCAGAGTGAAGGGTTTGCATCACATGTTCACACCTTGAATCAAAACAAGGTGTAAACAGACCTACCAGCATCTGCATTAACAACTGACCGACTACACACTCCATCTAACAGACGCTCCTCCACGACGTTCAACAGTTCCAATATGCTAATAAATACACTCTACAGCTGGACCATGTGGTCTATTAAATATACAGTTCCAAGCCAAACAAACAATAAAGTAAAATCTACACAATAACTAAATATAGTCTAATTTGTATGGAACCACAAGAACAAGGTAAAACTATCAAGAACAGATTCAAATAATCTTGAATAGCTTAATGTGTCAAACTAAGTGAATCAAGTGTAATATTTCACATTATCGTTAAGAACACATTTCAAACCTGTGGGTAGAATTTACCAATCTGAATTCTGATCCAAGCTGTGGCTAACAAGTCAAATGTATCGATTAATCAGCTTGCTAGCTACTCCTGGATCTATCAGCAGCATACTGAGCAAGTGGCACTACTTCAGCCAAAGGCGTAGAAATAGGAGTAGGTAGCGGAGAATTGCGGCAAACAGGACACGAGCCATTCAACCTAAGCCAAGCATCAAGACATGTCAAGTGAAAGAAATGCCTACAGTCAGGCATCATCCTCAGCATCTCAGCCTCCTTATAATCACACAAACAAATAGAACATGAAGCATCTTCCCCACTACTCCACTTCATTTTAGAAAAGGCAAACTTTGGGTACGAGTTAATAACCACTTGATCCAATCCAATAGTACTACTTGAGTTACCATTACCACTGTTGTCATCATTATCATCTACAAATACAAACCTTGGTACAATTATACCATTGTTTGAAGATGCACGGGTGGAGATGTTACTGTTGTTGGAGCGAGTGCTGGTGGCACGACAACAGACATAGGAAGCAAGGAGGATGGTTGAGAGGAGGACAAGGAAAGCAAAGGCTATAGCAATGGAGTAGCCTAAGCCTAAGGTGGAGAGGTTTTGTGAGATGGGTGGAGGGTTAGAGATGGGGAAGCTGGTGGGGGAAGGTGTAGAGGACATGTTTGGAATAAGGTGGATTTAGCTGTGTTGCTTCCATTGAATGCTTTTGGTATTGGGGTTTGGAGTTGAAGAATGGGAAGAAGAGATATTTGGAGGAGTGGGTGGCAGATTCATCTACTGCATTTAATTCATCTCACACATTGCCGTTGCCATTACATTTTCGTACTCATTCTTGCCAGTTGCTTCCGCATTCAATTCTGAGATAGATATGCTTTAATTTCCTACAATAATAAAGTAGGTCGTCATTTTTTGATCATATATTATAAAAATGTAAAGTCAAACAAACATAAGCAGTAACCATGTCGGAATATTGAAGTAGCGGCGAACTAACCAACTAGAAGACGTCAGAGACGGTGCAGTTTGATCTCACCTTTGCTAGTTATTGGATGGTGGAGTTTGCTCTGTAATGATCCATCTCATGGTCAATTTTCTGATTTCTGTCCATGTCATGCTCATCATCTGCCTTGTATAACCTTAGGCACAAAGCTTTCATGATAGCCTGTGAAGATTGGAAAAACATACAATTATGAAGTACGAAGCTGGTGCACCTTAAAAAAAGGTACAGCACATAACATATTCCCATACTAATCAAACTAAATCTGCTGGATAGTCAATCAAGATTAAAATTTCGAAAACAAGGCTTTCAAAGAACATATTTGATCACAACTAACTGCACATACTATATAAGAGGGAGGTTCAATTACGACCCCCCTTAAATCTGTGCGACCCCCATATGGCACCGTTGGATTGATCCAACGGTTGCAAATCTGCAAATCATATTTTTGTCACGTTTTTGTCGTTTAGCTAAATGCATATATGCAAATGGAATGTGCATATAATTTAAGTCAAACGTGCAAATAGAAGTCGGTCAATTTGCACAAATGCAAGGGGTCGCAAAGGAACCGAACCCTACTATATAAAAGTAAGATTATTTAACACAAAACTGAAGAATATTGTAGCATACATGCAATGATGAGTCGAAGACCAACTGCCACATTTTCAAGGTGGAAAAGACACTCACATGTTGCCAATAAGGTATCAAATTGATAACATGATCAGCAAATTTTATCAGCACAAAACTGATTGAGAAAAACTATATAATAGATCTGACTAGAAGTGAGCTGGAGCAAGTACTAGAGATGATGATCACATACGTATCACAGTCTGGAAATAACGGGAGGATATAGACTGACTGCAGATGAAGTTTAGTTTGGTGAATACGACATTAATTGGCCGCTTGAAATGGATCCTCGATGTCTTGGATTTTCCCTTCCCTGGGACAAGAGAAGTATATATCAGATGAAAATATAAAGAGATGTTAGTAGATCAAAATAAATGGAATTTTCAAAATGAACGAGACGAACCGGCTAGCCAATTTGTACAAATTATTCTTCCCTTATCTTTTCTGCTAAGTCTAGTGGCCTGCTTCTTTGTCAAAGACTGCCATATATTCCATTCACTGTAAATTAAATGTCACATATTGAATACAAATTAGGGTATATTCCAGTTTTCACCAGTTATACAGCAACATTTTGGAGAGGAGATGTGAATTGTGCCTTGAACAGCAATCAAAGACCTTTATCAGTGAGCCTTCTTTCAGATGCCGTCGAATTTGACAGGGATCACCTCCTCTTCGTCACCCAATAGTTTCTCATCTTCTGGATCCATTGGTAGTGGGTGTTTGTGAGAATGAGTTTAACAAAGAACAAAAAACATCAGAAAATGATAAATTATATCAAAGGGCCAAGTTTCTAATTGCGGGAGACAAGTGAATTAGTGTTACCTGTAGACGCTCATTTCAAATATCTCCAGAGGTATCACTAGATCTTCTTCACATGTATTTCAGGCTCGAAAGTCTTCCCTAATTAACTAATAGTTGGAGTACCAGCAAAAGGGTCAAAATGAAGTTTTTTACAGATCAGCGTTAGGAAAGCATAATAACTCGAAACAACAGAAAAATTGCAGGTTTGAATGCGACTATTATCTGACATATTCCAGAAGAAACTGTCATCAGTAAAAGCTCTTATCAAAACCAATGTACTGCAAAGCTATTCAAAATGCAACTTAGATTAAGTGGGAGATTTGGCTACAAAGTTATGAATTAATCTTGCGTAGCTTTAAAAGCTAGATGGAGTGAATACAGCTTACAATTTGCAAATGAGCAATATGTTACAGTCATAAGCTAAATTATTATACCCTTCACTATCACATCAGGCAAGGTCATGAGTTTGATTTGGGAATTCACATCAGAAAGTTCATTTCGGTACCTAAGATATTAAACGGAACAATGAAATTCATATATGCATAAACCTGGAAGGGTTTTCTTCAACAAGCAATAAATTTGATCATTGATACATAAATCAAATACTGCCAAATAACGCGGAAAAATCAGTCAAGATACATAAAATCGAAAATAAATCCTAAGTAGGAAAAATCAACAAAAAGATGATCAATTGATAAGCGTATGTGCATATACGACGTAAAAAGAGAGGGTTTTACTCTCTTCATCTTATACAAAAATGCAGTAAGCTTCTTTACTTATAATCAACTGGATTACCGGTCAGAAGAGGACGATCAAGCAGTCGCGGTCCCTGCTGTAGCCATTGTTTTAATCGAAATTGATCCACCAAAAAACCCTAGAAAAAAGCTACCCTAAATTGATCAACTCTACTGCCGAGACTTCACCTAATTGGAACGACAGTGTTTTAATTTCTTTAAACCGGTGGATACGTTGCAGAAACATGAAAAATCAATTTGGTAGAATGAGTTCTTATACTGCTGACGGCAAATAGTTTATGTTTGAAATTATGTAGTTTTATGAGTTCATAAAATTTTAATTTGATTTTTAGTAAAACGATCTAGTTTTATAACCATTTAAACTAAATTACGTCGTTTTCAATCATTGCGAAGCTTGTTTGCAATGACATATTAAACAGATTCTAAAAATTGACAAAAGGGGCAAACAAAATGCTATGATAGGATTCAGAATAATGTATGAAAAGAGCATCAAGTAACAACTGAACTCCACAGCAGGATACTCATTACCAACAGCGAGTAACACTTTCGGAAAAAGTTATACAGATTACAGAACATCAAGTAACAAATCAACTTCAGCACTTTTGCTGCTAGAAAACAGTCCAAACTAGGAAATAAAAAGTAACTTCAACAATCCAATTCTCACACAGCTACTAGCAGTCCTCATGTCATAATTTACATACACTGGTAAAAAATCACTACTTACTTCCAAACTTCCGCCGCATCCCAATCTAATTCCATTCCATTCCATCCCATTCCAATAATTGACACCAGCAGCGACAAAAACAGCACACGAACTTAAAACATTGCATTTACTAACCTAGATGAAGTAACAACTACAAATGATTATCAACCGTCATTGTGATGTTCATCTCTTCTTCCAGAATTCGAATTATTACCCGACAATGATGCTAGCAAATCCAAATGCCCTTGCGCACTTGTCATAGGCAAATAATTCCCAACTCTAGCAGCTGACGCTTCTCCCATTGCTTGCACAAACCTCCCTGCCGACATCATCATCCCTTGAGAAGACGGAGCAGCGGCCATTACCAACTCGGGTGCACCACCCGCAAAGCTCCATATCTGCCCAAAGTCTGTCCTAGCAGCTGGTACTGCCCAAAACCCGCCAGTGGCATGACTTTGTCCATCTTTATTCAAACTTTCCGAAGATTGTACCTCTTCATGGTCGCTCCTGAGCCTCTTCCCGAGAATAAACGGTGTGGGACCCAATAGCTGATGGCCAAGGGGCGCCGAAACTGAAGTCACGGCGCCCCTTGTAGAAGCTGAAACAGTCGAAAAATTAGCAGGGATAGTTCCCGTCCCTGTAGCGGCTATAATCGAAGGCTCTGCTTGACGCAGAAGCCACTCAATTGTCTGTCCATCAGATTTATGACCTAATTCTCTAGTAAGCTGAAAGACACGAGCAGCACAAATAATAGGCATACGGATTCTCCTACCACGTCCATCAACCTTGCTATGTCGGTCCTTAGCTGGAGGCTTCTTCTTATTGATGTCTGAAAGTGTTACTACGCCGTCGGCGGTGGTGGACATGTTTGTAGTGGATGGAAATGGAGTGTGTGCTGTTGGAGAGAGACCCACAAAGATACAAATGGATGGATGTGTTGTAGCAGTCTGTTTTAGGGAGAGAGGAGAACAGCTCATGGATGAGCTGGTGAAGATGAGCAGAAGCACATGGTTGGTTGGACCCCATTATCATCTTCACGTGGGCCCCTCATTCTATTCTGTCCCACCTTCACACCACACTAGTTTAATTGTTACTGTTTTTTTTTCTTGAGGTATCTATTCGACTCAACATCGTTTTCACTTGCGTGATACTTGTGCGAGACGTAGCACCGATACATCATTGAATTATTATTTCCTCAATCTCTTAAATATTGGTCTTTTGATTTTTTTAAGTTTATTCCTACGGCATGAATTAGATTTCAACACCAACATCTGAGATAGAAGACATTTGATTGATTGTTAGATCGCTATTTTTTGTATTTGTCTTTCAAATTAGGATCTAAGGATTATCTCGGTCACACAATCACTTTAAAAAAATAGGAAGAAATTTAAGGAGGACATGAGATTTTTTGTAATTCAATGGACGCAATTTAACTAAAAAATAAATGGCAAATTTTAAGGCCCGTCATTTTTCTAAATTCAAACTACCTAATTAGTTAAAACGGTTGAAATAATATCATACTGCTTATTAGTCAGAGATATATTAGTAAAATAAATAAATAATTTTGCCTTTGCATCAAATTATAATTTAATCGGGTCGGCTGAGTCGGGTCGGGTCAGCACAGCCGAACCGGTCTTGCCAGAAGCTTTTGCTCAATCGAATCTTCTCAAGAACCCTAACATTTCATCAACTTTTTCCAATCGGAGGAAATCGATCGAATCAATGGCGCCGAATCTAGATTGCCGGATGTACGAATCGAAATATCCAGAAGTCGACATGGCGGTAATGATACAAGTCAACAACATAGCAGACATGGGAGCATACGTTTCATTGCTGGAATACAACAACATCGAAGGCATGATTCTCTTTTCCGAGCTCTCACGACGTCGTATTCGTAGTGTTTCCAGTTTGATCAAGGTTGGTAGGATTGAGCCTGTTATGGTGCTTAGGGTTGATAAAGATAAAGGTTATATTGATTTGAGTAAGAGGAGAGTTTCTGAAGAGGATATTCAGACTTGTGAGGAAAGGTATAATAAGAGTAAACTTGTGCATTCGATTATGCGACATGTTGCCGAGACGTTGGGGATTGATTTGGAGGTAATGGTGAAATTGATTTTGGATAATTGTATATTTAAATATGGGTACACATTGTGACGAAGATGTGTGTATTGAAGTTTTATTTTTATTTTCAGGAGTTGTATGTCAATATTGGCTGGCCGCTGTACCGGAAATATAGTCATGCTTTTGAGGTAAGTTTGTGAGAATGTTAAAAAATTCTCAGTTTGGTGATTTTCTAGTCTGGTGATTATTGACTGTGGGGATCTTTTATAGGCATTCAAGTTGATCGTCGCGGACCCTGACTCTGTACTTGATTCGTTGACTCGTGAAGTTAAAGAGATTGGACCTGATGGACAGGAGGTATGTGCCTAGTTGACAAGGTTATGGATGAGACCTCGTTTGTGTAATGCAGGACCTTTGGAAACAAAAATGGTTTGGTTATGAATTTGTGTTTGACTTTGTAATCTTCAAGATTCTAAAAAAAGAGCAAAAAATACCCGGCATATGTACTTTTTCTAGACTTGGGCTTGGCTCATGGTTAGAGATTCGAAACTGAAACAGGTCATTTTCAATTTACTTAATGGACATTTCTTATGAGTAATGCTATTTTCTCCAGGTAACTAAGATTGTCCCTGCCTTGACTGAGGAAGTTAAAGATGCTTTGGTGAAAAATATAAGGAGAAGAATGACCCCACAACCCATGAAAATTAGGGCGGACATAGAAATGAAGTGTTTCCAATTTGATGGTGTTCTCCACATTAAGGTATTATTGGTAGTTATTTTTTGCTGAATTATCGAGATATAGTTTTTAGACATGCGTTCTCAAGGTTGATGGTGTGGGTTACATGACTGCATAATCTTATATGATGTTGCAGGAAGCAATGAGGAAAGCAGAAGCTGCTGGGAATGTGGACTGTCCTGTGAAGATCAAGCTGGTGGCACCTCCACTCTATGTGCTTACCACACAGACTCTTGATAAGGTACTATTACTTTTCAACTTGAACATGTGGCTCGGAAATGTGTACAATTTTTATCATCATTAGATGTAACTCGCAGTTCATAGTGTATAGTTGCATTGCTACCTATCTTCGTGTAAACTCAAAAGTTACCTGCTTTAGCCATTTACTGATGGTCAAATGGCATTGTCTTCCAATCACTAAGATACACCTACCATGCTCCCACTTTTGTAGCAAAGTGCTTGGATGCTAGGTTGGAGGTCTTAGTTGTATGACATAGGGATTTTGAGTCATGTGCGAGTGATGTTATTTTGGCAGAAAGTGATTACATAATTTATGAGTATTAATCTTTCCAACGAATACGATTTTGGCCTGCTGAGAGGTCTCATCTAGAAACTTCAGATGTGTGAAACTTGCGAGCTTGATGTTTTCATCAAAATATGGCTAATATTATATGTACCAATAATTCTAGACCATGTATTGTGTAAGCTAAGATGAGTGTCATTGTTTGAGTTTCCTACTTTGGTGGGTTAACTTTTATAGTAATTTCTTTAAAACTAAATGAGCTGCTGCTTCAATGAAATCTTAATATTGATGATTGATGATAGACAATTTTTGATACATAAGTCGTTTGTTGGAATGAACTTCGTCTTGGTTGGTTCTTGTCAATCCAAGTTTTGTACTTCTCAATCTATATTTTTCTGTATGAGCATTATTTGTTATATAAGTCAATGTGTATTTGTTGCTAATTATTTCTCTCATGGTCAAGTACTGGATTAGCATCAAACATATTACTTAATATTGACTCCTAAGTTTACCCTTTTTGTCCTTACTAGGAACAAGGGATAAAAATCCTCGGTGAGGCAATTACAGCTGCACAAATGAAATCGAGCGACACAAAGGCAAACTTGTTGTTAAGGAAGCACCTAGGGCTGTAAGTTATCAGTCCTCAATCTGTAATATTATGTGTTTATTTGTAGCTGTTGCTGGAAAATGCTAATATTCTCCTGTGTAAACAAATGATAAACTGCATGTACTTTTTCGTTTTTCCATCTAACTCGGTGGTTAATATCTTTAGGTGAGTGAACGTGATGACAAGCTTCTTGCTGATCACATGGCTAAGCTTCGTGAAGCTAATGAGGAGATTAGCGGTGATGAAGATAGCGAAGAGGAAGAAGACACTGGAATGGGAGATATTGATGTGGAGAATGCTGGAACGATAGCAGATTAGAGTGGCTAATGTTTGTTTCTAATAATGTGTTTGTGCTGCAGCTACTTGATATTGTTTCCTTCATGCCCCTTATCCAAACTTGGTGCATATACTTTATATCCACACTTTGGATGAAGATGTGTAAAATAATTTTTCAAGTTAGGCTCTCCGATGAATTACATGAGGTTGAGACGTGTTGGTTTCCAGAATCCAGACAGTGATACCTTGCGATGTAAAACATTCTTTTGCCGAGCCATACTTACTATACTAAAACACTAAGCAAGAACATAAACAACGTTGGGGAAAACAAAGGCGGCAGATGCAATCACTATAAAAACGCCTACACAAGCACGAAAATCCAGAAACCCACGGTCGTGCCTCCACCACAATAGACCATGACTGTTATTTCTGGTCTGATCAGGACTGTGATCATAGTGTGTTTAATGCATTGAAGTATTGTGCAAAACATATCAAAAAAACAATCATAGATTTCCCAAGTGACAGAGCAACATGATTGGAGTGTCGCATTGGATGCAGAGGTGACAAACACCTATAAAACATTAGCAATTGAACTAAAAATAAGGTCCATAAATCATGTCGAGAAAGAGTCCAATGACATACTACAGCAGGAAACTACTAGCCAGCTCCAACCACAACTTAAAAAACTTACAACGCTGAGCCATTGCAATTGGAGAAAATGACACGAGATAGGAATGCGATATCAGTGGATCATTCCGTAAAATTTAGCTCACTTAAAGCATGCAGTCTGTCCTAGCTGGAAGTCGCCTGAAGAAGTTTAGAGGCACAGATGGGAGCTTATGGCGGAACCTGGGATGGCGAAGGTTGTAGAACCCAGCAAGGAGAGCAACTACCTGGAATGGAGTGACATAAAGAACTATTGCTGCAATTAAACAGAAGATCACAAAGAGAGCTGTAGCCCTTGGGTCTCGCCAGCTAAGAAGAGATTGCAGCCTTTCTCCCTGTGTTGCCATGTCACCAACAACGGTTTGGATCCTTCCAGCTATGCTTCTTAGTCGATCATATCTCATTCTGACTATTTCTGAAGGGCGGGAAGTAGGGAATGTATCGAACTCTTCATCGAGTTCATCTGGATGAGCAGAATCAGCATGGGACAGTCGAGTGTCCATGTAAGGAGGGTTCCTTGGCCGCCATCGGAAGTACCATATTCCAATCAAGAAGAGATACAGAAAAATGGTCGGCAAGATAAGCTCCGGATACAGAACCAGTATCAAATACAAGATGTGTATCAACACTGTCGTTATAGGGTTCTTCCAATGGCATATCTGATCAAACCATTTTGCGACTGCAATTAGGCCACCTAGCACTCCCATTATACGGAAAAAGTTTGCTTTGCTTCTTCTCATACTCCACATATGCGAGCCTACATCCAGCATATACTCAACAACCTCTTTCCTCAATGGTGGCTCAGCTCGACTAAGCCTCATTGACACTATCTGAGTGGCCTGATGTCTCAAGCTATCGAGCTGGCTAACGGTCAATGGATGAATATAATGCATTTTCGGCAAAAGAGGAAGTGAGTACATGTGCATCATGTTTAATAATGTTGAGCAATTAAATCGAACAGCCAAGTGTATCTCACCCATTTTTTTCACGCCAGTAGGATGCAAAACTAGAAGTGGATATGAGTGAGTGTAAACTCTGTCCGTTTCAAGGGGTAGAGAGGCGGATCCTCACTTTGCCGATTTTCTGATCCCTTAAGCCATTACCATTCTTGTCACCACCGTGCAAATGACAGTTGTCAAAAACTCCAATAGTTATTACCGTACATGGATCGAAAACCTCCCATGTGTACTGCTCATTCCACTTGGGCATGAAGCTGTCAAGAATTGTCCTTGTCCTGATCCACTTCTGCCCATATTTAGCAACACAATAAGAATCAGTTGTGCCGCGACCTTCTTTATTTTTCATTGGCATTAGCCCCGTGGCATTCAGAATTCCCACTTCAAGAACACCAATGCTGGGTTTCCACAGTTGCTTAGCAGTTGGCCTGAGATCGCTACTATAATGCGTCGACTCATCCAGAACATGATAGCCACCTTCTAAACAAATGCGCATATGAATCCTACTCGCAAACTTGATTTCTTTCTTTTTCTCACCCTCCACCGTCACATGCTTTTCAAGGTTAAACCACCTCGTATTCAACACTTTATGGTCTAGTCTTCTGTCAACATATTGCAACGGAATTGCGCATCTTCCAAGAGATTCATCCTTGTTAGGAGCAACTCTATCTTCCACACTCAAAATCAAAGGTTCATCAAATGGCTCAGCTGCCACGAACATCAGATCCTCATTCCACATAGGATTGATAGTCCTGCTTTGAGATACACGTGTCCGCAACACTTGATTTCCAAGATTCGCTTTAACATAAACTTCAGGAAATCTTCCCTTATCAGACGGCAGCAGATCCTGCGCTTCAATCACATTCACTCTAAGATACCACAACTTCGGAGATAAGTAAACCTTTGACCTAATATTAGCAAGCCCATCAGCACCACTAACAGCAGCCGAATCCGAATGCCATGCTTCTGGAAACGCCTCATCAGCTTGAGTCCCCATCCACACAGCTAACATAAGTTCACCCCTAACCTTTTCTCCTTTCCTATTATCAAGCCTATACCACTGCGGAGCAAGAGGACTATCAGGCGGAACACGCTTCGGCACTTCATTCAAATCAAACAAAACCCTCCCCATAATATCATCTTTAACAAAATCCTTATCCTTCACAACAACTTCAAGCACCGAAGCCTGAAGCCGATCCTTAGAAAACGCAAAAACTTGATTCCACTCAGGGTTGGCATTCTTCTCAAAATGCCTAGTCGTCCCTTTATAATTCCCAAGATTAACTTCCACATAAGGATCGCAACTACCCGTCATATCTTTCCCAGGCAAATCCCTAGCTTTAACCACACGAACATACAGATACTGCATCTGCTCTACCAAGTCATAAGTCGTGGTGAACTTGTCACCAGTCATTTTCTTTCCGCCAATATGCGGATTCGTCTCCTTCAAGGAGTAATCCTCTTGGGGTGGCCTCTGCATCATTTTTCCAATCCAATCTGACTAGCAACAATTTCCACACCCAACACTTCCTGCAACAAATTAACAACAACAACAACAAACTACATAATCAGTACAGACAAAACAGATCTGAAACACTGTACATAAAAAATCCAACAAATAACAAAAAATAAAACCAGGAGAAAAACAACAAAAGCATGAGATCTGACAAAGTCAAAACCCTAAGACGGTCAAATTCAGTCAACAATTCAAATTTTCAATTCAAAAAATTAACAAAGTGATGGTATATTCAAGAACCTTAGCAATGAAATGAAACCCTAAATCGGCAGTGAGGATTTCAGATGAAGAAAAGGCAACGAAATGGACGAGAGGAGAAGAGAGGGATTGAATTTAAAAGTACTGGGGATGATAAAATGTGAGGGTACTTGGGGCGTGGCAGTGACTGTGGTCGGTCTTCACACGTGCCAGATCGATGTTTTTGTAATGTTACAAAAAAGCAACACAGATTACAGATATGGTATATACTTCGTGTGCAAGTTTGCTGTTAAAGGATGTCCCACTTCTACGTGGCTTCCCCGTCATTTCGTGTCCCTATTTTTCGCGTTAATAGCCATTACGATTTACAGCATCCCCAACTCTTTAACTTTTTTTGTAACTTTTTTTTTTGATAAAAACTTTATTTGTAACTTGAGAGTTTGAGTTCAAGACAAAATGGACGGATTGATTAGTTGTTGATTTTATAAATGAGTGAATGAGTTTTTGTAGAAATTCTATCAGTTAGCAGTTTTATTTTGAGTTAATTTAATTTTACTTAATATTAGTATATTTAAATGTTCTTCTTGAATTAAATACTTTAAAATACGGTAAAACAATAATACGTGGTTTTAAACAATGTTAAATATCCAAATCGAAAATGGTTTAAGTGTAACAATCAAAATTTTATAAAAGGCTGACTGAGTGGATGGATATGAGGATAAGATCACACAGAGTACTGACTTCAAATACTTACCATGTCGAGTCTGTCACACTAATGAAAATGTGGTATTGCCTTCCAAAGAATTAAAATAGAAATTTTAATTTCTTTTATTAAAATAAAAATCCGAACAAAAAATAATAAGTTTATCACCATTCACCACGGTATTTTCATTTTGAATTTCAATGGCAAAACATTTACACACCGTTCGAAAAATGATAATTAGTTTCAGTACTTTTAAGAAAAAGATATATAAAACGTCGTAGTTTAGACAATCTCACGGTAAGTCGATGCATCTCACCTAACTTATCTTACAGCTCCATGTCCTCGTTCTTCATGGCGATTCCGATCCGCTGTTGGCCGGCGCCGAGGTATACGATGTTTTATTGATTTATAGATTAATTTGTCAGCTTTCAGAATACGCTATGGTTGCTTTCAATTCTGGCTTTGAAACTAGTTTGGTTTTAGTTTGCTGCTTTACAGACATGTGTTTGAATTGTTACAGATATTAGTTATTAATTGTCACTGACTCAGTGGTGTTTATCTTGCTCCTCTGAATATGCCACCATCTATGGATGCTCTGATTCCAATGTTGTTGTTATGGGTGCATTCTGGGATGTTTTGTTCATTTAAATTTAATGCACTTCATATTAGCAAACTTGTTTACATGATGGAATCGCTGAACTGAAATATGCTCTCGTATATTAGTTTTCTTGCCCGAAGCTCCTGGTTTTTAAGTGTTTGAGAGTTGTGACTAATGACAAATTTGCAAATAAAAAAGATGAAGAGAAATATTTTGGTTGATAAGTATTGTGAGCTAAATGATATTTATTGTGAATTGCTGAGAGTGAATTTTTCCTCGGGGCACTGACCTGGTGGAGAATGGAGAGTTGGGCCTTTTTGCGGCCTTAATTTATGTGAAATTATTTGATTTTGTGGCTTTTAAGGATAAATTTATGATTTTTACCCTTAAAATGTGGCCCTTTATAGTGGAATTTGCTGTTGGCTCAAATCTAACCCTATAGAGTCGCCCTGTCCAGGCCGGAGTGCTACATTTTTAATGTATGTGACTCTGTGTCTAATATTTTAACTTCCATTTCAGATTAAAAATTTACGTTTTTTCTTGGAAACATACAGTGGCTGCTATGTTCGGTGTATGCTTATGGAAAAGATAAAACAGCCCTGAATGACTGTAATTACATGTGATCCATATCTTTATGGTCAAATTTTTACTAGATGCTAATCTTACGTATCTTTTATACTTGTTCTTTTTATGAAGGCAGCACCATACAACACATTCTCTTCTCACTTAGAGAACCAAATGAAATAAGTGGTGTTGAGGTTACCATCAACAAATGGGATGAGCCCCTGACGCTGGAAGTGGTTGATCCCCATGATTCATTAGCGTCCTGCTGGTGCCTCTGATCCTCAGGTTAAGTGTGTGTCATCGTGCCTGGGGCTTGACTGCAGATCGACAAACTTCTTTGTACAAATAATGTTTTTGGACTGAGACATTATTTTTGGCACTGTATCAGCATTATCAGCATGTCTTGCTAAATTTATCTAATGGTTCATCCTGATAAAGTGATAAGCTGCCTAACTCCATGTTATAATGATTCCAAGTTGCTTAGAGGGAGATGTAACATCCAAAAAGACTGCCAATAATCTTATTCAGTTGAAATTGCTTTTCAATTTTCAGTTCAAAAAATCACTGTCCTTTTTATTGGTTGCTAATTTGCTTTGTTTCGTTCTTGCAGCTTGTTAATTCATTGGAGATTGAACATATGTTAAGGAAACACCATTTGAATATAACAAGAAATGAGAATTATCGACTGCACAAAACATCAAAGGTTGATTACACGGTAATGATTTTTTCGTAGAATTTCCCTATTTAATCTATCAAGTTCACTATTCTGAGCAGTCTTTGCTCTATCATCAGTGGTATGAACTGCTGATAAGATGATTTATGTGATCAGCATGTTCTTTTAATTTCTGAGTTTCATACTGTCGGCCCATTAAATTCGCTATTGAAAGCCCTAGCGTGAAAAGCTGCTGCCACATACCACCCAGTACAATTTGTATCCATAGGTCTCAGATTTAGACAATAAAAATATATGGTGGAATCAGTAGCTTAGCTATTCAAGATCCTCATACTTCAGTTGAAATATTTTCCTTCACGTAGATCATAAAGTTTGCAGATCACTGTTTTATTAATCTGATAATAGATACTACTGGAACTTAGTTTCTCTGGTCAACTACTTTGTTGCTGCTGAGTTGACTACTCTCTATCAGAAAGTGTTGTGAATGCCCAAAATTATTTGCATGAGTTTTTTTCCTGAGCAGCCTTTTTGCCTACTTAATCCACTCAAAACTAATTCGTCATTTGATTCCTGTTTTTGTAATGCAGCTTCAGGAATATTCGCCAACTATACTTTCTGAACCGTAAATGGCTGATCTTTTTTCTTTGCACAAATCAGAGCTGATTATCCAAGAAAGCTTTGCTATTTGCAATCAATTCCGAAGTTGCAACTAACCCACTCCCATCTGGACCCAACCCCAAATACATACAAAGTATTCAAAAGCATGTGCTGAGACTCTTGAGAATTGTACTGTTATATGATTTCAGGTTGATGTTTTTAAAATTCAGATTTACTATTTTTTTCCTATTTGCCAGTATGGCTATGTAATAACTGAAAATATTGTTCCATGTTGCGTACTTTTAAAAGAAATAAATGATTTCCGAATATTTTGTGATTCTTGTAATACAACAGGGTTTTTCTTTATGCACCGATCATCAATGCTTACGGATTGTCAAAACGTTTGAAATACTTTGATTGCTAATGAAGAACTTAGCCAGTCACAATCTTCTATCATTGAGCAATCGATTTGGAAGGCTTACTAGAAACCGGCATAGAGGACAAAATTAAAATGTATGACAACAAGCAGCCTATGCTGACATACACTTGCAAAAAACAGATACATAACTGGACCAAAATCTAAAGTTAGTGTTATCAAATCTTAAAACACCCGACAAAACCAAACACTAATACATCATTAACTCTCACCGGTTCCCATTAAAAAAACTCACCCTACCAATTAATATCTAAATTACAGAACAAAGTACCAGTTGATCTTACCGTCTTATTCGGATTAAATACCTAATCGATGCACTACTAGTCAACTTAGCTTTTTTATCATACACGACAAGATAAATTATCCATGCAATTGTTAATACTGAGGCAAGATTTTTGAAAATTTAGTGTTGCTTCTGATTTATTTATTTTCATTGAATCCTTGTTGAAATGGATGAAGGACACACGTATTTTCATAGGTAAGTAGGACATCATTTCAACTGTTGATTTCTATTCATGAAATGGTTATTATTGATAACCTTCAATCCTAACCGCCAGTGTTTTTTACAAATCCAACTGCAATATTTATTAAAACATCAATTCAATTAATCAAATCAACGATTGATATTAAATCCTAATATCTAACAAAAATCTACTATCTCGATCTTAATCCATTTAATTTAAATAAATAAAAGAATATTTTTGATACGTATATATGGCCAAGTGCCAAGTAGAGACAAAAATCTGTAACAGGGTAAAGTGGCTCTTCGGCATTTACTACCTAATAACCAGTTAAGTCAAGATTTGATGTTTTTTTGTAGATAGGGGACTGAAAGTGATTCAGTCTTTACCTGCTCCAAGCTATTTTGTCAGTACATTTTGGTGGCTTACATTCCCAATCAGCTGCTGAAGAAATAACTCTTTTAGGAAATAAATTTCCATACCCTAAATAAGACATTTTTTCCGATTCATTCTCCAGGCTTTTATAAGATTTTCTCAAAGTAAAGCTTACAGAAATTGCATGATTCACATGATCTCAGCTAAGATTCACCCTAAGATCACGAAAAGGCCAGATAGATTGATCGCAGAAATTTCAGACGAGAGGCCTTGTTGCCTGAATAATGATGCAGCTCATACGTTAACATGGTAGTTTTTTTATCATTCAAATATAAATGTAAAATTTACATTCATGAATTTTTAGTCTTATTTTACTTTTAAAAATGTTTTAAAGAATCTTCTGATGATATACAGCAGTATATACCACTGAAGACAGTAAACAGCTTAACTGTATCATATTGTAGAATCTCAAACAAAAGCTAAAGAACCCTATGTCAGCACCCAGTTTCTTCTTTTCAAAACCAGTTGCAGTTTGCCTTTTGCAATCAGTTGATGATCCAACTATACTTGAGCACTTAGTACTGACTATCGTTCATTATGAAGTCAGATAGATTTAGGAGATAATTTTTCAAGCAAGTACAAGTCTTTTTTAGTAATTCCTTTACCGAGTAACTTATTTGTTTTAATATCCTGAAACTTAACATCGTTAGAAATGCAGGTGTTCCCATTTATCCCAATGGTATTTGCATAACAATGCACATTAATATTTTAATAACATTATTTATGGAGCGTCTCGAAAGGACAGTCAAGTTGTAGGTAGATAGGTTACATTAAATAACTGTTCAAATTCGAACTTCTGCTTCAACATATAGTAGTATCCTTCAAAAAAGATTGATTAAGGAGCATAAAATATATATTTAATAGTCAATTGCTCGGTTGTACTCATTTGTTTTTGGTATTTAAAGGAAGCTACCATAGAGCATTTTGAGCAATCTAGCCTATAGCAACTTTCTTACACGACTTAAGAGAAAAAAAACTAGCTCATGGCTACACTCTTGCCTAAATCTTCCCAACTTCACTTTCCATTCCTCCGCAACCGTCTAGTTCTTACTTCAACAAGCCTCATCATCCCTCCTACCCTCCCCGCAAAGTCTTACGACGAGGCAAACCAGAACAAAAGGCCATTATGGGCACGTAAATGGCTCCCTATAGATCTCTTGAGACTAGTACTCTTTACTTTCGTTCATATTATTTGCCTTTGGGCTCCATTTCACTTCACTTGGCCAGCATTTTGGGTCTTTGTTATACTATACACCATCACAGGCATGTTTGGCATCACACTATCCTTTCATAGACATCTGACACATAGAAGTTTCACTCTACCAAAATGGTTAGAGTACATATTTGCATATTGTGGGATACTTGCTGGTCAAGGAAATCCTATCGATTGGGTCAGTACACATCGATATCATCATAAATTTACTGACTCGACTAATGATCCACACAGCCCGATCGAAGGGTTTTGGTTCAGTCACATGTATTGGGTACTCGATCGATACTATATAGTATCCAAATGTGGAGATTCTAACAATGTTGGAGATTTGAAAAAACAGATGTTTTACAGGTTTATAGAGAAAACATATTACCTCCATGCACTTGCACCTTTAGTATTGTTATATGCTTTTGGTGGTGCACCATTTCTTGTTTGGGGAGGTGGTGTAAGGACAGTAGCTGTTCTTCATGCAACTTTTTTGGTGAACTCGGCGTGCCATATTTGGGGTAATCGAGCTTGGAATACTGGTGATTTATCGAGGAACAATTGGTTTGTTGCGATACTAACGTTTGGTGAAGGTTGGCATAACAATCACCATGCATTTGAGTCATCTGCAAGACAAGGTTTGGAATGGTGGCAAATTGATATGACTTGGGGTGTTATAAGAATGTTGGAATCAATTGGATTGGCTACTGATGTTAAGATTCCTACTGAAGGACAAAAGAAGCGAATGGAGAGAGCTTCCTCCATAAATAAGTAGAATCGTAACGAAGATTGTTGCTTTTATATGAATGATGTTTTCGATTAAAACTAATGCTGGAAACATATATTTGTTATGCAATTAAATATCATGAATGTTGTTGTATGTGCTCTATGTATGAGCTTATTGATATGTTATACAAGTAATATCAAGTTCTCCATTTTCAAACAAGTTTCTTTAAGTTGAATATTCTCGCAAAAGAAGCCAAATGAACCCATCGTCGTAGTGTACGATGTTGTTTAGTATTGTAGCATTTAGCTCGCTCGATTATAAACTACATTGTTTTTGCTATAATCAAATCAAAGTGTATAAAGAAAAAATAATATTGGAATTCACAATGTGTTAGATTCTTTAGGAATAAGAACATTTTGTGAAAGATGGTGAAACTACTTGTTGAAACATCTAGAAGCTGGATGAGTCACTGATGAGCAGTTTGTGCCTGTAGTGCTTTTCCGTAAACACTCTTGAAGCTCCATTTAAAGTCCTTGTCCATGTCTGCAATGATTTCAATTTTCAAATTCATTATTGACTTGCATTGATGATTACACAAATTATTTGCTGAAATCTGACCTTTCGAAGAACATCTCCGAGGATGGATTTAGTCTTGAAAGCTCTCACCCGGCCGACCCTTAATTTCTTGAGCATAAAAGTTGAAGAGTTGGATCTTCTTCTAGCCTCCGTTTCCGTAGGGAGTAACGATTGCAAATCACCTGATTCCCTCCTCTTTAATATCTTGCGTCTGTTTGGTGTCTTCTTTAGTTTGAATTTGAGTGAGTGATGATCAGAGAACTTGGAGAGTAGCTGATCAGATGAGGCTTTGGTGATGATCTGGACCGTCGGAACGGCAACAATGGCTGTACAAGAAGAAGCAGAATCATTCATTGAGATGCAGCGTAGTGAGGAGCGGAGTATCGAGTATTATTTATTGCGTGGGAAAAGAGACCGTTAAAGTAGGAGATGTTGTGACTAGCAATAAGTAGTTTTCTAGTTATTGGTGGTTGCAAATATAGCCGTTACAGATTTCCACCAACTAAAACATTGATGAAGTTGCAGACGATAAGCCGGCCTTGTTCGTCTTCTGGGCTGGGCCTTTAGTATCAGACACTGGCCCAACTGGCCTAATGTGTATTTGTCCAAAGCACAGCAGAGCATATTCTACTAATCAAATACACTTGTGCATTGAGCTTTGAAGTAAGAACATGCTCCGGAAATACAAATTTACAGCACATGTTGGAATTAGATAAATCATTCGTAACAATAAATGGCATCCACACAAGCTTGGAGCTAAGAAGGAACTCATCAATCATTTTTACAAGTCATAACTTACCTACTGGAACCCTTGTGTCAATAAGGAGTCATTCCATGTCTCAAGACCATCCATAATCTGGGATTTTCTTGTGGATGTTGATTCAGGGCTATGGTCTTGATGGTCGGTTTCAACTCCATTTGACTTTTTGAGTTGCGCTACAAGAACCCACATGTTGGCCAGTTCATTTTCAAGGTATTCTTCCCTTTGTTTTGACTCTTCTACCTTTCTCTGAAGTTCTAATTCTCTATGTTCCCTTTCGTTAAGAGCAGACTCATACGCATGCTCCCTTTCGCGACTGATGGCTAGTTCTTTTTTTAACTCTGATGGGGATGGGCCAGGATCAGACCTCTTGGCAGCTGGAGATGGAGGATCTCTCCTGCCAGTTCGACCTCCTCCTGTGCTATTTCTTCGTGGAGTGGGTGATGGGGAACTTTTGAGGGAATTCAACTCGGATACAAGCCTCTCGTTTTGATTCATGAGTTTGGCAACTTCTTCTGACAGAGCCTTCAATTCTACAGCAGCAGCAGAGGCCAGCCCTTTTGCATAAGAACTTTCCTCGGCTAACTTACGATTTCGTAGCTCCAAATTATCTTTCTGCAATGTCAATTCTTCAATCTTCTGGTTCAATTGTTCGATCTTGAATGCCTAGCCACAAATCAACCATCAAACTCATATAAGCACCCTTTTTTCATTTTTTGCCACGGTTGAAAATAACGGAAAATACCTGCTCTTGTATAAGCATGACTTCCTTCGAATCTTCCAAAAGTGCCTTTTCTTTGTTGGAGATGAGAGCTTTTTTCTAGTTCGCGTGCTTCCGTCAACTCTAGCTTCAAGGACATTACTGCACTCTGTAACTCATTGCATTCAAGAATCTGACATGAAATAATACACTTCAGATTGTCTATCAATGAATATAGTGAAAATCAACATGAAACATTTAGTAACACAAATAAAGACTGGTGGCTTCAGCACCTTTTGAGTTAGCTGCTCCTGTAAGATTCTAGTATCAGCAGCCCTAACCTGGTGACAAAAGTAAAAGAATAATAAGCAATTTATCTCTTGAAAACAAACTTAGCGGAAAACAATATTATGAAATCCTTCATCAAACAGGTGCATCAAAGCACCGAAACAAAAATACATCTTTCCATCTAGGGTATTGGCCAGCCATCTTAACTTGGAAAATACAGTCATAATACAAACAGTTCATCACCTCAAGCTCTAGCGATTTCTCATTTAATTCAGCCAAAAGGTCTGACAGTGACTGCAATGTCAGCATAAGAAGCTCGTAAGTACAGGTATGTATTGAAGGAAAATAACCTTTTATTTGAATACTTGAATACTACATGAATCAACGTACTTGTGAAATCTCCCCATTACCCATCTTTTCAGGAGAATCTGTGTGGGTATTTTTCTTAAAATGGAGAGATGTCTGTTCGTTCTTCCTTTCGAAATCATTATTCAGCCTTCCCATTTGCTCCTTCACATTATATTCACACAAATCAACACTTTTTACTCAAAAACAAGTCGCGAAAAATCGGAGGGAAATGCATGGAAATTACATATTTTTGCACATCATTTGGATAATTTGAAGCCTCTTCCGGCGAGTGTTTAAACATACTCAGATGGCGAGCCTCTTCTTCACACAGAATCACTTGCTGCCCCTTCGGAAGACCAAAGGCATTTGAAAAATCATGTAGGAAGACAAATACTCCGAGTGTCATATATATTCTCTCATCGGTATAACTAAAATACTAGTCATTTTGTTTACCATATATATTGGACATTTGGCCACCTATCAATATACAACCAAAAACACAGGAAGCATCTTAACAATTCCTAGGATGAGTAAGTTCCTATCAGCAATCATGGACATCAAAATATTTTACAAGCTGGTGTACATTTTAAAAATTTCATGCAATTAGATAACATAGAATGTGCTAACAATCTAACTCCCTTAACAAATTAATTAGAAAAATAGAAATTATCAATCTGTTATTCCATAGGTTTTACAGCCAGGCAATACATTATTAGTTTGATCAACTATTATCTATGATGGCTACTAAAATTATATTCGCTACGATAGAGCAGTGAAAGGGACAAGGAATATTTTTATACCGAATGTGTATCTCGTGCTGACAAATTCTCTTCAAGAATATGTGTATCCTGTCTGGAGTCTGCTGATAGATCCCCAGAGGAGAACAATCTGTGAGTAATGACTGAGAAAGCCTGGACCTCTGCATGGCAGTTGACGTTGTCTGCTTGTGGAGTTGAAGGAGAGCTAACAGATTTAATTACACTAGATTTGTCGCTCAAGCTAGCTGTAGTGGCTCCATTTTCTCGTTTCTATTATACAGAAAATGTCACAAAGGTATAACATTATACACAGTAAGGATACAATTCGTATTTGAATGTATTCAACGGCTTCAAGGTAAAAAAGAATAACTTATTCATAGCAAGTAAGGCCAAATGGCCAATTAAACAACAAATAGAAGCGACTGAAAAATATTTAATCAGGGGAGGAAGAAGGGAAAAAGATAAATATTCAGTTCCTTAGACCAAATTAACGACACTTGAACATATATAAAGGCAAAAAATTGCACATACCCGTGGTTTTAGCCAGCTTAACAAGCCTGGCTTCCGAGACTTTTTCTCATCCTTGAATCTTTCATCAACAGTTTCATAATGTCCTTCTACAGGAGTGTCGGATTCAACAATTTCATCATCCAAGATCAAATCTCTATGTCTATGTGGAAGATAAGCAAGCTGGAGACGTGTAGGACACATTGTAATATTCAAACAGAATGACTTGAGTATGAAACAAAAATGCACACTTAATCCCATCAAAAACTGTTCATTTGATTAAAACAATCAGATTATGTAGGTATATGGGTAGAACAAAAAACTTCAAGAGTCCTACCTCTTCTTCGCCAAAGGAATGTCTTCTTCTTAAACCTGCGCGGTGGGCATGCCTTGATGGCTGTGAATATTTGCTAGAAACCAGAATCAGCTTTGTTAATCGTTGTATTCTCCCCAACAGAGCAGCTTTCGCATCTTCTTCATGATCCAATTTTGTTTGTAATCTGGCTTGACCATCTTCGACCTACACATAAAAACATAATATATTAGCAAGCAAACACTTCTTTGTTTCATCTTTGTTTTTATCAAATGATAAGAGTGTAGCAGAAGATGCCTTTGATAAATCGAGACTAAAGCCAACACTCATGATTCAAAAATGGAAGTTCACAACATTTTAGCAAAAGGAACAGCATATCTAATTTATTTTTTCATTTGAGAAAAAACAGGAACAACTAGTTTTACCTTTTGTTTCACGGTTAGAAAGTTATCGGTGCCGGCATCTTGCAGTTGAGGAACCATAATCATGCCTCTTTTCAGCTGTTCCAATTCCTCTTTCAAGCAGCGTATTTCGTTTTGATACTTCTTAATGAGTGATTTCTCATCAATAATCTGTGAAAACAGAGTTATGACCAATCACAAACTGCATAGAGGAAGAATTTGAAAAGCATTCGTAATAGTTGTCCTACTTTGTTTTGCGCAGCTTGAATTTCTATGTGTTTCGCACGATGGGCAAATTTTAATGTGTTATGTGTCTCTTCTGAACTGCTTGACGATGGTGTAACAGTGCAAATGAGCTGTCACCAGTCCAACATACGGTGTTAATACCACAAACATCAGGACATTATACGAAAAGTGTAACTGTAAGAGCCCATGATGTTTGTCAACTTTTTACATTAACAAAAAATTAGATGCCTTACAGAAACACGTCCATGACCACTTAATGAAGACTGCAAGAGCCGGGTTAGTTTGGAGTCCCGGTATGGTATGTGAGTAGCCCTTCCGTCTGTTAACTTTGATATAACCTGCGACAAGATGCAGCATAGTATTTTCAAATAAGACAACTTAAATGAAATATAGAGATCATACTAAGAACAAATTTTAAAATCAAAAAATTGAAGGTCATAAAACAATGTGTATGGGAATAAAAAACTCCAACCCTTAGCACTCCAGTTGCGATAATTTAATAAGTACACATATTAAATTTGTCACTGGAGTATCATTACAACAAACAGAAAATTCTGTCAAATTTACCCGCCTTATTTCTATTTTACCAAGATGAAAATTATTTACTAAGAAAGCAGACTAAGGCATCACTACACAAGTCTACACAGTTCCAGAGCATAACGATGACACAATAAAACTTAGTATTGAGTTACATCAGACTAAAATGTCTCACAGTTCCAAGAGTGAGCAGGCTTTTATTAATGTAGGAGCCTTCTTTTCGCCGGACGCCAGTTGTTTCAGCCTTGGAGCTTTCGGAACCTGCCAGATCAATGAGGTTCTGCATGCATGAGCAGACAGCATAAGGATACTCTCTCGGTCACACAAAAAACTAAGTGAACATAGGTAGTAAATGAAGATCAGACAAGATAACAATTAGCACGAAATCCAATAGACATGGTGAGAAATAATTTATAAAAGTTAAGACAAATAAACTAACAACTAAGAATATCATAATTTACCAGCTGTGACAAGTTAACACCTTCCGCTTCACAATTGTCGCCAACGGGACTGCTCTCTATCGTCTACAAATATGACATCCAGAAAACAGCATTTAATGTAAGATAGGAATGATAAGCATGCAAGACACAATAAGTGACTGAAAAATGCACTTTTGTTCACACGTAAAAGTGACACTATGTTAGTTTGATTCTGCTTAAAATGAGTTGAACTGAGCTACAATGAACTCAATTTCTTAGTAGTTAAATAAAGGGTTGAGGTACATAGTGTTATTGATGACTAGAAAACATAAATACCATACCAATGTAAATATTGTATGGCTTCTACTGCTCTGCAAATTGAAATTGGTTGACCCCACATGACGATGCTCTGTTCATGACAATCTGAAGCTCATTAGATGTGACCGAAGATCAAGAACAAGAACAATATGAAAGGACCATCTTGCATGCAAAACTTCCTAGGAGAGAATAATGGTAACGAAATAGAGTAAACACAAAATCTACCTTCCCCGGCAGCAATTAATGATAAAGCATGTGCAGGAGATAGAACAACTTCTTCCTTAATGCCTTCAACAAAAGTTCCCTGATAATTTGTAAAAAGCATGTTCACTAGTGTTTAAATTCAAGATACAGCAAATTATATACCCTGGTAGTTAACTTCACTATATACGCTGAGAGTCAATTTCTTTTTCTGTAATCACTTTTCAACAGACTTATCTACCTGGGAGTCTTCTCTGATTCTTAAATTCTGCCCAGTTGGATTCAACAAGTCATTGACAACCTGTCAGGAAAGAATACGGGGATGCAGCAATGTCAACAACTTAAAAAATCAATTAGTGACTGCGAATATTAATTAAGTTAAAAACAAAAATATTATCAATTCATCGTAGCTTTGCAATATGGCTATGCAAAGCATAAGATAGTTCGTGTGGTTACTCAATGAGCCAAGAAACAAGTAAACATTTGAATCACTTAGAAGATGGTTAATAAATCTGATTCAAGAAATTGGCAATTCCATAACATGGCCAAATTAGAAGCTAACCTCATTGTAGATTTCCAAGTATGACAGGCGAAGTAGAAACTCCCTATTAGGTGTCTACGGGAGTAAAACAAATTAGAAAGCCCGCTAGATAAACCAGACAAATGTTTATATATTTACGAGAAGTACCTCCTGAATGATACTAAAAACATCCTTAATAGCCAAAGGTATGATACCAGGAGATCTTTGATTACCCTGTTAGTTCAAGTAAATATTAAGATTAGAGGTAACTAGATGTCTTGTCATGGAACATACACAAAGGAATATTACTGAAAAGATATCGAGAGAAAATAACCCAAACATGGGTGAAATTAAAAAAACAAAACTGCGAGAAAGATAGAATTCCACTCACATTCATTGTATGGGTTTTTCCACTACTTGTCACACCGTATGCAAAGATTGTGCCTGTAAGAAGCATAAGATGTTAATGATTTTGCACCAAAAGAAGCAAGCATAAGTTTCATTCTTCATTATTACCATTGATTCCTTCCATAGCACGTTGACAGCATGTTGAGCAGCAGTGTCATATACTTGCCGAGTTGTTGTTGTTGGGCCAAACACTCTATCTGAAATGGGACAAGCAAATACAAAATTGAAATTGAATAAATCACAACATGACAATAAGTTAAATTTCTAAAATTACATCTAATATCAAAGTAACAATAATAGTAGTTTATGTAATTTAACCGACAAATGTGCAAATGGCAGCACTATAATATTGCTGCAAATGCAAGGCTTAATTTGTGACTGACATGCAATTGTTTGGAAATATGCATATAGTATAACATACAAACACTAAGACGTTGTAGGCCAGGAGTGTTAGACATAAGTGCATACCATATGCATATGCCAAAGCCGGATTGTGCTCATTCCTGACAATACTTTCTCCATCAGCGTACCAAGCGATTTCCTCCCCTTGACGAATTTCTCTTTGGCTAAACCACAGCAACCAATATTCTCACTAAACCTTAAAATTTTACAGTACTTCAATAAAAAACCAAAGCTTAAGGAGCTGAAAAAAGACCTAAGCGGGCGGAAACGAACAGTAACGCTAACATTCTCCTTAGATCCATTTACATCAACAGGCTCGGAGATATGATGTAGCTTCGGAGCTGATGAAGTAGCCGGTGAGGTCTGGCAGTCAACTGAAGTTTCGGGAAACCGCTTGGACGAATTGGTAGTTGTTGTGGTAGTGGACGATGCCGGAGAGTTAGCAGCGGGCCTGGACTTGGTTGTTGTGGCTTTCCTTGATGCCATTGACGACTAATGAGTGAGTCGTCCGTCAATCGTGAAAAATTGAATTGCGAATTGGAATTGGGATCGGAGGGAAGTAATGATTGGGGCTCGGGAGGAAATGCCAGCGGGAATTTCTGGGGTCAGGTCGTGGTTGATGAAGATGCTTTTGCTTTGCTGCCCCTTTTGTCTTTCTAGGGTTTTTTGGGATTTTCGTTCACTTTTAGGATGGAATTATTTATTATTTATTTCACATTTTATTTGTTGATTTTTTTTGATTGAACAGTTGCAAAAGATGATAAAACATGCAATTGCAAGTTGTGTTTTGCCGGGTCGCCTACATATGTAGTCCTCGAATACCAGCATAAGAAAGGCAGCACATACTAACCCAACTTTTATGGAAAGCAGCATCCTTTTGTTAGGTGTGACCAGTCATCTGTCACGTACTTTCATTAAGGTGAATAGGTTGCTATCATATTGTATATAGAATCGTCAGTTTCTAAACCATACATTATTTTGGATTAGATGACATCTTATGTCAACTTTTGTTGAGAAGTGAACTTGAGAACTTATGCTGATCTGCATGATTCGCCTAAATGTATACAACACCGTGCACCACGCCTGCAAAATTAGAAGCAGCTCATATAATCCTGTCACAAGTAAATTGAAAGTATCCATAGCAAAAAGATAAGGAATTTCGGATATGGGTTTTACCTAACAAAGCACAATTACAATATAAGTGTTGCAAAATGAAGGCAAAGAGTAAAAACAATCAAGCTACATGATCCCTACCTGATAATAGTCATCGTTTCATCTTAGGCGCGTATCGAAACTCAGCTAGAAGGGCTATGTGGTCTGATGACCACTCAGGAGAAGGTAATGCCGTGTCTTTCTTCAAGCTGTCCTCATCTAACAGTTCTAACAATGACTCAACCGTCAAGGAGTTTGCTGAAACACCAAAGAAGTAATTTTCTGGTTAGAATGTTTGAGACCACATCTAAGCCTAGCTCTAGCATTTCTTAGTACCTGTGTAGAAAATATAATCAAGGGTGCCAGTAAAATCTCTAGTGCAGCTTGTGAAGAGTGGTTCATGGGTTGCGTGATCTACTCTTTTCTTATGTTGTTCGAAGCCCAACCCAGAAGCAACTCTTGCGAAGGCAGAATAAGCACTGACCTGATACGCCGATATACTATTAAGAATCTACCACCAAGAACCCAATAATTGAATTGTGCTTATGGTTTCAACTTTCAACAAATTCACATAAGACATCACTGACTAGTAGATAGGTCAAACAAATATACCAAAGGAAGCTGATGGGAAAGTTTTGAAGGTGGACGTAAGATTCCTAGTGGATCAACACTGAGATCTAGATGTGCTTGATTCACTCTTCCCATGACAACAAGTGCATGTGGCGCACTGCAAATAAGGAGACGATACGTTGGTCTAGGATGACAGATAAATCTAAAGCGTAACAAATGAGCAAAAAATGTACCTCCCAGGAATGGAATTGAAATCACCACAGACTATCATTGGGATTTCGCACTATGAGCAATTTTTTCCAACCCCTTCATAAGAGTGTGGACCTGTTCACACAGCCTGTTCACATGAGCAACTGATACGAAAAAGTTCATGCGCCTGAATGCTCCTATAGTTCAAGAAATATAAGGAGATGATGAATAGCACCTGCCAGATCTTCACATCTTTATGCTCTTGCTGAACATCTACGTGTGTATTAGCCTGCAGAACATGCATTAAAAGATCAGTAGACTTATGAGCATCCTTTCATAGGGCAGCATAACTTGGTAAAGTGACAAATTAAATTTGGTGATTTAAAGTAAGTATACAATAATGGCAAAGAAACTCCAATATCTAAACATGAGGTTCAACTTCAGAGTGAAATCTGAAGCAAATAGATCGATGCTGAATGGCAGGTAAAGAGTGATTTTGCATCAGCGTACCACACAGAGCAACTGCCGTTTACCCAAACTATCAGCCACATGGATACCAAATTTGGCCTCCAAAACCACTATTAATGCAACATTATCCTAATAAACCAGCAAAACATATTAGTGCTAGGAAGCGAAATTAATGGGTAAGCAATTAATTAGAAGCAGTAGTTTTAGCACAATTGATAACGAACCTTTAATAATCTGTTCAGTGCAAGCTTCTTTTGAGCACCTGGAGCGACAGTCTCTGCCAAAGATTGAGCAGCCTTATTAAATTCTACCTGCATCCCAAGATTAAGAAATTAATGCACATATAACTAACCCAATTTTGGACGTTTAGTTTGACACAAGATGATCACCTCATATTTTTTGACATTAGAAAATCTATCTCTTCGATAAAAGGTTGCACACCCATCAACTGTAGCAGCATTACTGGCATATACCTACAACCAGTTGGGAATGCATATAGGAAAACATGTCGACGCAATGAAGTGAAATTGAATGAAATGGCTGAAAGCTAACCTCGCTGGTTTTCCCTTTGAAGATGCCTATATAGCCGTGCTTATCCAACTCAGGGAAGAAAAATTCATCAAAATGATCTGCTTGTACCTAGATGATTCAACAAAATATGAAAGATTACCACATGAGAACTAACAAATGTTAATCACTTAAAAGCATATATATTCTTTTCAAGATGGTACATCTGAGGTCACAAGTAACTACTTAAACAATTGAAGTCTGAAGAAAATCAGAAACGGAATATATTAATTATTAAAGCCCTTATCTGTGAGGAAATTTGTAAATCAGCAAATAACTACACCAAATGTGTGGTAATAACTGGCTAGAGAGAGCACCAGAATAGCTACAGAGCTCAATCAGCTAACATGATGGCAGGCTACAACTAAAAAATTGCTGGCAATATCCAATAATAAGAGATTATATTTATCATATATATCATCAGCTTATAAATTATAATTACCTCTTGCAAGCAAATTATGTCTGCTTGATAGCCAATAATTTCTCTTAACAAATTTTGTCTTCGGTATAGCCAAGAAAGAGCCCACGAAGGGCAGTAGCTGTACGACTCAATGGATGCTTTAGAATCAGCCAACATGTTATACGAAAGCACACTAAATGTTCCTGATGCTGATAAGCGGCCTTCTGAATATGAATGCCCCATCACATCAACTTCAGCACTGAGATTAGGCGGCGTGGTGTAGGGGACGGGGCTGGAATAACTCGAGAAGTTAAGAGAGTACTAGAAGGGCCTACTGGTATTTTTGTCCCAACTTCAACCACACAACATTCAAATTTTAGAACATGGCCAATGTCATCAGCCAAAGGCGTATACGTTTTTGAACGACCAACTTCAAACCAAGTTTCTCCCCCGCTCCTTTGCGCAACGACTGCAGGATATACTGTATTTGAAGCATTAGACATGATAGGGAGTGACAATGACCCAGCCAGGCTAGTTGTGCCAGACCCAGTAGAATTAACCCTCCCCAAAACCTCATCTTCTTCGTTTCCATTTTCACTAACAGCATTGGCTGCACGCTCATGCAGAGTGCGATGATGTGACCACGCATCAGAAAAGCATTTAGATGTGCAGTGATAACTTTTCTGTATTGGCACCTTGGCTTTGATACAGCCTATGCACTGCAGAGTGGCCTGTTCTGATGGATGCACACTACAGATAACAACTTTTTTATCACTTTCAATACGGTACCTGGAACAGCAGCACACATATGGAAGTACGAAACGTTTAAGCTAAGTGATACAGTTACACATATATCTGCAAAACATGCGAAATTAATATCATTAACAAACGAAAAAAACGGACTATAATTCTTTTAATTACTGCAATCCATGAATTGTTATGAATAAAAATCACCGTCCGAAAGATACAGACACATTAACTTCAATGATGCAGAACACTCCCCTCACAAGCATGGATAGATAAACCACTAGGTGTCTACTTAAACATATGAGACTAATGGATGCAGTAGAGTAATGTTTTTTCGTCAAAACTTACAAGGTAAAGATGAGCATTCAACAAAGGGTGAAATAAACCGATGAAGATTTAACAATTTGTGAGACTCCAACAAGACAGTGCAGACAAGTTGACGGGAAAGTTCTCAATTCTCATGTCGTCTGAAATTCTTGTTCCACATTTAACTAAGAATATATCATGAATCAAAAAATTAAGTAATATTTTCTCGTTAAATTCAAAATTCGGAACAGATACACACTAATATTAAAAACTGCACAAAGAACTGGGAAGGCTACATGATCAAAGATACTCACCATTTGTATCTCAAAAAATAACCCTCAATGGGAGCAGACTCCGGAACATCATCAATAGTCGCATTATTATCAGGCTTCCGCAGCAACACATAAGGCGTAAGCTCGCACCCCACAACTGGTATATCCGAAGGAAGATGCACACGCAACACAGTCAACATTTTGTCCCTTTTTCCACTTGTCCCCTTTCTAAACAACCAAAATTGATGAAGCTCAAAAAATTCAACCGATCAAAAAAACATTCAATTGCAAGAACCTTCATCTAACTGATCAAACACCACGCCGGAGCAACCAGGTCCGAATCGAACCCTAAAAATCGATCGACGTAAAAACTACTTTAAAATCGATCAATCAGCTGAGAAAAAGACGAAAAATCGAGGCAAGGAAGATGAATCAGTTGACTGAATCGGAGAAGAAAGGTTGGACGGATGGCGAATGGGATCGGGTCGGATTGGATTGTTAGGGTTTTGGGGAGAGACAAAAGAGTGAGGAAAACGATTGGAGAAATGCAAATGAATATTTATACTTAATAGTGAAATTAATTTTGATTGTAATTATTAGATAGAGTGAGCACTGTGTGACTTATTAATGAATTAATAATTGTGCTTCGTATAGTTCAATAAATTTATGTAATCATTTAAGTATTTAATTGCATTTATGGTCTAGTTGTAGTTGAGAAGATTAGGTTCTAGAATAAAAAATTGAAGCACCATTTGAACTATTATGATAAAGTATTCACTTATGATAAAATTCTATTTAGAAAAAATGGATAGGTAGGTGGTTTGACGGGGATTCATACAAAATTATATATCATCCAAGACATGATATCTATCCTATATTTAAAACGCAAGGGGTGGAATTAACGGTTTTTTCTTGAAGCCACATTTCTCATCCCGATAATACCCCTGCTGTTCTCTTTAATTACTTTATAATATATTTTTATATCAAAATGTGCAAAGAATACTAGTAAATGTAAAATATTAATAGAAAATCTGATAGGTTGATTTTGAATAATTGACAGTTAAAATTAGATTAGATTTTATTCAAATCCGGAGGTTGAATTTGCGAAAAAATTAGGACGAATGGAATTTATGGTTATTTTATTTTAGAACTCAATTGTTAGATTATAATTAATCAACAATTGATTGTCTTACTATCTACGAAAAATCACTGGTCATCTAAAATGACACAAGGTGCGATAATTAAATTATAAAAATGTGTGATTGGAGGAAGGCAGACAAACTTAAATGACAACAAATTGAAAACTAAACAAATTTGAAGAACGAGGTAGTAAAATAATTTGCATTTTATTTTGATTAGCATCATGAATGGGGGATTCAGTTAGGCTGTGTAGCCTGTAGCATCACCTTTCTTCTACCGGTATATATACAAGTAATTTAAAGCATGGCGCGACTGAACACACAGTTAACTATTTTTGCATTCATTTGCAGGGTATGAGATTTTACCAGTTGGGTAAACGGTTGTCAAGTAAATGGACAACAGGAGCTGGTCCTAGAATTGGCTGCATGAGAGATTATCCTTCAGAGATTCTGTTGCGGATAATGAATCAAGCACAATTGTCACCGTGCTGTAGAACTCTAAATTCTACTCTTAGGGACCCTTCCGGCTTCGCTCCGGCTGCTTCTACTGCTAAACAAAATCTCATACGTCCGTTAAATTTTTGTTCTTAGAGGTCGGTAGTTCAAATCTATCATACTAATTAAAAAATGTGTATTAAAGTATATAATGAATCAAAATGATAGGAGTACTTTTTTAGTAATGTGATGCATTAAATAATTAATTTATAAAAGCAACTTTTAATTTAATAATTACGCACTTTATCTTCCCTCCAGTCGTCAAAACTCAACTCCGTCTTCTTCCCCAAATTTCACACCACCACAGAAACCCTAATTTTCAAATCCCCTGCTCCGATGGCGACCGACCAATCTCAACTCCTGCAAGCTCAAATCGCCGCCGTACTCGGCCCAGACACCTCCCAATTCGAAACCCTAATATCACATCTAATGTCGTCGACAAACGAGCAGCGTTCCCAAGCCGAAGCTTTGTTCAACATATGCAAGCAGAATCACGCTGACGCGCTAGTAATAAAGCTCGCTCAACTTTTACATGACTCGCCACATCCTGAAGCACGTGCCATGTCGGCTATTTTGCTTCGGAAGCAGTTGACTGGGGAAAGAGATGGTGATTCGTTCATCTGGCCGAGGCTTGCTGAGTCGACTCGTCTGAATGTGAAGTCAGTTTTGTTGAATTGTTTGCAGAGGGATGATGTGAAGAGTGTTGCTAAAAAGATTTGTGATACTGTTTCTGTATTGGCGTCTGCTATTTTGCCTGATAATGGATGGCCTGAATTGCTGCCGTTTATGTTTCATTGTGTTAATTCGGATAATCATAGGTTGCAGGAGTCGGCATTGATGATATTTGCGCAGTTGTATGTTGGTGATACTCTTACTCCGCATCTCTCTGCGCTTCATGGATTGTTTTTGAAGTGTTTGGGCCCTGCAACGAATTCGGATGTTAGAATTGCGGCGCTTGGAGCGTCGATTAACTTTATTCAGTCTCTCTCTAGTGCGTCTGACAGGGATAGGTTTCAGGATTTGTTGCCGTTGATGATGCAGACTTTGACGGAGGCACTCAACGGTGGGCAAGAGGCAACTGCTCAAGAGGCGTTGGAGTTGCTGATTGAATTAGCTGGTACAGAACCGAGATTCTTGAGAAGGCAATTGGTTGATGTGGTTGGTGCGATGCTCCAGATTGCTGAGGCAAGTTCTTTGGAGGAGGGTACTAGGCATCTGGCTGTTGAGTTTGTTATAACACTTGCTGAAGCTAGGGAGCGAGCACCTGGAATGATGAGAAAGTTGCCACAGTTTATACAGAGGTTATTTGCTATTTTGATGACTATGTTATTGGACATAGAAGATGATCCTGCCTGGCACACTGCAGAGACGGAAGATGAAGATGCTGGAGAATCTACCAACTATAATGTAGCCCAGGAGTGTTTAGATAGATTATCACTTTCCTTAGGTGGCAATACTATTGTGCCTGTGGCTTCAGAGATATTTCCAGCCTACCTGGCTGCCCCTGAGTGGCAAAAGCGTCATGCAACTCTCATAGCAGTGGCCCAAATTGCAGAAGGGTGCTCCAAGGTATTCATATCTATTCAACTTTGAATCGAAGGTCAAGTTGTTGTTGAAAGTTCAGTCAGTTAAACAGGTATTTTGCTGGCAATAAATTATTAATACGTGCTTTTCAGGTATTGATAAAAAATCTTGAACAAATCGTGGCCATGGTCCTGAAATCTTTCCATGATGAACACCCACGTGTTCGGTGGGCAGCTATTAATGCAATTGGACAACTATCAACAGACTTGGGCCCTGATTTGCAAGTACATTTTCACCATCTAGTACTGCCTGCACTTGGCAGAGCCATGGAAGATTTTCAAAACCCTCGAGTGCAGGTTTGTGCTGACATTTAGGAAACAGTGACTTGATATACATCATTGATAATCTTTTCCTATCATTTAATTTTTCTCTATTGTTTGGTATTAGGCGCATGCAGCATCAGCAGTCCTCAATTTCAGTGAGAACTGCACACCAGATACATTAATTCCATATTTGGATGACCTTGTAGCTAAATTGCTGGTTCTCCTCCAGGTTTTTCTTCATTCACGTGTCAGCTTTTCATTTAATCAATTTGTTTATTTTGCATATTCCTCAGTTATCCCGTTGAGTACCATGTGTTTGGTAGCTGTTTGGCTCAGAATATGAGTTTTTCACATTATTTGCTCCATATAGTACTCTTCTAGTGGACTTAAATACATTTGCTTTGCGTCTATCATTTAGAATGGGAAGCAACTGGTACAGGAGGGTGCGTTGACCGCTTTAGCATCGGTGGCAGATTCATCACAGGTAATTTGCAAGTTCAATAATTCGTGTATGTAATGATGGTGCATCTTTGAATTATGACTGATGCTGTACAAGTTTTCCAGGAGCACTTTCAAAAGTACTATGATGCTGTCATGCCTTACTTGAAATCTATCCTGATCAATGCCAATGATAAGTCAACACGAATGCTCCGTGCAAAATCAATGGAGTGCATTAGTTTGATTGGTATGGCTGTGGGGAAGGATAAATTCAGGGATGACGCAAAGCAGGTGACAGTTAGGTTATTTAGTCAGTTTTTCCTTAAGTCTGACTGCTCAAGGTCATATATGGTTGTTCTTAAAAGAAGTCAACATTCATCTTAGAAGAAGAAGATAAGCAAATCTGAGGATAAAAATATATTATAATGAAGTTCAAAAGTAGTTTGAAAACCTCGATAAGTGTTAGCAAAATTAGCTTCAAGCTGATGGGGTGAAGTGGTTGCTTCATTTACATACCCTGTTGTGAGATGGAGTTGCTACAGTTTACTGCTTATGTTCGGCACTCATGTAGGTTCCTATGAGGCTGTGACAAACACAAAACTACATTGTGGCACAACATATTATAAATTGCCGAGTATTACAGTATGTTTTTCTCAGTCATGATAACATCCCAGCAAGACTGAATCATATAACACTTTACGGCCTTTATACTCATTTAGCCTGACTATTTTCCTTTGCATAGTTGAGAGGTAGATGCCAAATCAAGAGCTTTAGCTAGTTTTTAGATATCATAAGAATATTTGTGGTCAAACAAGGTTTCCTTTCAAGTTGTCTTTTTTTAAGTCATGTACCTGTAATATCTTTTTTGGTTAACCCATCTTAGGTCATGGAAATACTTATGTCATTGCAAGGCTCTCAAATGGAAGCAGATGACCCAACAACCAGTTATATGCTGCAGGTACTTCTGTGATTGTTTAATACTCGACTGTTAGTCATTTATTTGCTACACTCGCCATATGAATTCCTGAAAGGTTTTGTATGAAACTTCAGGCATGGGCTAGGCTTTGTAAATGCTTGGGGGCAGGATTTTCTCCCATACATGAGTGTTGTGATGCCCCCTTTGCTTCAATCTGCACAACTGAAGCCTGATGTTATAATTACATCTGCAGATTCAGATGCTGATGTTGATGATTCTGATGATGACAGGTTTGTTACTTGCTGTATTTTCACACACATTTTCAGAAATGTCATTAACTAGTTATTTCTATAAATTGTCATCTTTTCTTGGTCATTTGTGTTAGTACTAAAACATAATCAATATTGGCCCAGAAAGCACTTATTTTTTTGATACGAAGTGCATTTCCTTATTATTTGTAGCCATTTTGATTATAACTGTTGGAACTTAAAAAACCTGTGTTCGCTTGTTTCATTTTATGTTTTCGTTTGGGACATAAGATTTTTATTGTGGTTCGATGAGTAATTCTGAAATATTATCTGGTTTTTGACATTGACTTTATATTGTGATAGTATTGAGACTATCACACTAGGGGACAAAAGATACGGTATCAAGACTAGTGTGTTGGAAGAAAAAGCCACTGCGTGTAACATGTTGTGCTGTTACGCTGACGAGTTAAAAGAAGGCTTTTTCCCATGGATTGACCCGGTACACATACGGCGCTCTACATCGATTGTACTTGTTTCATACTTGTTGATTGATTCTGTTGGGGTTCTTACCATTATTGCACACAACGTAGGTTGCAACCACTTTGGTGCCTCTGTTAAAGTTTTATTTTCATGAAGAAGTTAGAAAAGCTGCTGTTTCAGGTAGGGAATATGTTTTTAACAGTATGGCGTACCCCATCCATTTCAGTTAATTTTGCAACTTTGAATATACAGAATGAGAATATGGTTTAAAGTATTCATATTTCGCAGCGATGCCGGAATTGCTGCGTTCAGCTAAATTAGCTGTTGAGAAGGGACAATCTCAAGGCCGCAATGAGTCTTATATCAAGCAGTTGTCTGACTACATTGTGCCGGCTTTGGTGGAAGCTTTACACAAGGTAGCTTATGTTTTAATGTATCAGTCAATCAATCTAAAGAAATTATATATATATATATATGTGATAGTTTCGTTAATTCTTAATCTCGACTGCTGTTTTCAGGAACATGAGACTGAGATATGTGCTAATATGCTGGATTCACTGAACGAATGCATACTGGTCAATATTATGCCAACTCTTTTATTTAGAATCCATTTTTCCCACTTGTTTTTCTTTAACTTTTATGTTTTATCTAGTAGTTGACTGTCTATCGTTCATGAAATCTCGTTATTCCACCGTGGGCGAAGAAAGAAACAAACTCACCCGACTCCTTTATTTCAGATAAGTGGACCCATACTTGATGAAAGTCAAGTAAGGTCCATTGTGGAGGAGATCAAACAGGTCATTACTGCAAGCTCAACCAGAAGAAAAGAGAGAGAAGATAGGGCAAGGGCCGAAGATTTTGATGCCGAGGAAGGAGAATTATTGAAGGAAGAAAATGAGCAGGAAGAAGAGCTATTTGATCAAGTACATACCTCATTTATTTTTAGCTATCTTTTGTACAAAGATTTACTCTGTCATGGTGAGTTTGATTTAAAATTTGTCTTCTACTTTTGTGATCCAGATTGGTAACTGCTTAGGTGCACTGATAAAAACGTTCAAGGCTTCCTTCTTGCCACTTTTTGATCAGCTATCATCTTATATTACTCCTATGTGGGTAAGTTTTTAAGATCTTTGAAGGTTCTAACATATTAATGTACAGTCATATCGATTACTAAACATATGACCTCGCAACAAAGTTATTAGATGTTAGTATTTGCACATTAATCAAGGCTGGTCAGATTGCTTAGTGATATCACCTCTTAATTACTACAACGACAACATCACTGCTTGAAAATTTGTGCAATGAACTGAAAAAGAATGTAAGGGGAGATATGACCTTTAACTTATTTACAGGGAAAGGATAGAACTGCTGAAGAGAGGAGGATTGCCATTTGCATCTTTGATGATATAGCTGAACATTGTCGAGAGAGTGCCCTCAAGTAATACCACATATCACTTATGCCATTATTGAATAATGTTGATGTTTATTATTGTTTGCAGTTTCTCTAACACTAAGGCATGTAGGTACTATGATATGTACCTCCCATTTCTTTTGGAAGCCTGCCATGATGAAAGTCCTGATGTTCGACAGGTTTTAATTTTATGTTGTAGCCTAGCATATTAGAATGCATCTGTTGCTCTTAAAATTTACCAGTGAACTTCCATTCAGTCACACAATTTCCTTTGTTCAGGCTGCTGCTTATGGAATTGGTATTTGTGCGGAATTCGGTGGATCTGTGTTTCACCCGCTTGTTGGAGGTAATGTGATCAACCAATACGATTACATGATAACGCCTGCCATTTATCTAATGGATATGTTGCTGTTTTCTCTCTTTCTGCAGAGGCTCTTTCTAGGCTTAATGTCGTAATATCACACCCTAATGCGTTGCACTCCGACAATATAATGGCATATGACAATGCTGTCTCAGCTCTTGGAAAAATCTGCCAGTTTTGTCGCGGCAGCATAAGTGGAGCACAGGTACCTATTTAAATTCACAGGCTGAGACGATTTGTGTTCATTCTCCTTTTCAAAGTAAGTACGGTGTTTATTTCTTATTACCTGCCTGTACATGAATCCTGCCTATATCTTACCACTGCAATCTTTCAGATCTCTCATGTATCCCTTTCCCCTATAAACTTTTGATTGGACTTCTTGAGCCATTGTTTTGTTGCTGATCAAGTCCAATTAGAAGAACTGATTTCCCTTGTAAGATACTGGAAAATCAAAGAGGAATAGATGTTGCAACCAAAAGTTCTGAGTGCTAATGTTGTGGTTTCTATATAAATTGGATGGGCTTTCCAAAATTTTATGTTATCTTGGTTTCTCTGGTGCTTGACGTCTAGTTGGCTAATGTTAGGGCAAAATCATGTCCCTTACTCTGACAATTTTTTCAGTCCTTTCATTTTTTTCGTATATTTTCCATGGTTTTCTGATTATGCCATGCAATCTAGATTGTGCCAAAATGGCTAGGGTGCTTGCCAATTAAAGGTGACCTGGTAGAGGCTAAGTTAGTGCACGAGCAGTTGTGCGCCATGGTGGAAAGGTATATAAGCAGCTTAGATTCAGACATTCAATCTTGTATACATACTAGTGTCTGAATTCTGTGTATTTGTGTTCCATATGCAGTCTGATCCAGATCTCTTAGGGGACCAAAATCAGCACCTTCCCAAGATCGTAACAGTCTTTGCTGAGGTAAGAGACATGCATAATCACCGTCTCCCTTATTAATGTATGGTAATTGATTTTGCTCAATGATCATGTAGTCTGAAGTATTGGTCCTGGTTATTAGATTTATGTTTGAAAGGGGTTGGGTCTCCTTCCAGCAGAACCAAACTGAGATGACAGAACCTCTGAATTTGATTTAAAATTGTTGTGTCATAATAGGGGGTTGAGCTGAAACTGACATAAGTTTGATAGCTTATAAATAGTACTCAAAAAATTCTATGTTACTTTCACTATTGGTTAGTGAAGCTTTCCAACCATGGTCATACAATTATTGTAAATTATATCAGGTCATACTTGCTGGGAAAGATCTAGCTACAGAACAGACGGTTGTCCGGATGATAAATGTGTTGAGGCAGGTACAACAAAGATTGCCCCCTGCAGTTCTGGCATCAACCTTCTCAGCTCTGCAGCCTCATCAGCAACTTGCTCTTCAATCCATGCTGTCGTCGTAAATTTATTACATATCATCTTCTGGTTGCTATCCATGTTGTATTCTAATTGTGGCATCAAATCACATGTTGGCTCGCCACCAGGTCTCGTAATTATATTTCTTCATTCAGTTGCATTCCCATTTTTGAGTGTTGCATTAATGCAATGGGTGGAGTGCACAGGCAGTTTTGGTGCC
>QZGG01001578.1:0-60386 GCA_006409495.1 Sedum album
TGTGATCATCAGCAATCACGACATAATCAGCCAAAACGATGACGTTGTTCTGGATCTCCTCCGACACGCACTTGGTCCCCGTCGCCGGTAAATTCAACCAAATCGCATCACTCAGCTGGCTAAACACGACCGAAATCAGTAGAATTAAAGACAGCGCGTTCTTCATCGTCTTCGGTTACTAATTGCTGGCGAGGAGGAGCTTCCGAACGGCGAAATGGGCCGACACGATTTTCGAGAAATTATGAGTAAGGAGTAGCTCTGTGGATCTGTTCGCGTTTTTGTTCCGATTTGGAAAAGAAAGGCTTCAGATTAATGTGCGTCGGTGTTGGTATTTCCGAGGAGGTCAACGGACCGTTGACCGATATGGCCTAGTTTAATCCTTAAAGGGCTAATAATTGGGCCGACTTAACGGACGAAATGACGCCGTTTGGTTCAGGACCACGCTGAATTTGAGAATATCTGAGACTGAATTTGTCTCATTTATATTAGGGTAATTACGAAAAACCACCCTCATAATATGCCATATTCCACGCCACCATCCTTATATTGTAATATTACATTCGACCACCCGTATAACATTTGACGTTCCCAAACAACCACCTATCACTGTTCCGCCAAGTTTTCCGTTAAATATATTAAATTTTTAATATAATAATAGTATTTTTATTACAATACACCACCTCTATAATAAATACGTGTCCACTTCACCACCTTTATAATCAATCTGGTTTCTATTTAACCACCTCTCCGTTAACTGAGGTGGTTCTTTGGAAACGTTAGTAATTATAAAGGTGGTCGAATGTAATATTACAATAGGGTGGTGGCATGGAATATGGCCTATTATTCAGGTGGTCATCTGTAATTGACCCTTTATATTATGATCGGGTTTCAGGTCGGCAGTGGCGGAGCCAGGAATTTTTTTGAACGGGGTCAAAATTTTTTATCTTTATAGATATTTCATCACAACTGCTCTCTACGAGTTTTCATTTTCATAAAACGTTCTATCACATCTTCGTTACTAACACGATGAAATAAATCTTTTTCGATGTAACAAACAAGGCAATCGGACAAAAAAATATATGTCATGCGGTTGCGCAGATTTGTCTTCACAATCTTCATTGCCGAGAAACATCTTTCTACTGTTGCAGTGGCAACAGGCAATGTCAAAACTAGTTTCAGCAGTCGAAATACCAAAGGATATGTAAGATATTTTCTTGTATCCACCATTACTTTAGACAGAGCACCAAGATCCTTCAAGTTTGAAAATCTTTCATCTTCTTGTATATTGTCAATGTAGAGTCGAAGTTCATGTTCAAGAGTGATTTGTTCTCCAAATTCAAAGTCATCAGGATAAAATTTGGCCAGTCTCATTAACTTTGAATGATCAAAGAGGCGAAACAAATCAACAGGACTCAACGAAGTCATACAAATAAGCAATTCTGAATTAACCTCATTAAAGCGGTTGCCAAACTCTTGAAGTACCAAATCCACTATTGTATAAAAACAATCTCGCTGAAGATGTTGTAAATTTGAAATGTTGGTTTTTTTTCTAGGTCTGCGTGCATCAATAAACTCATCCTCCATATTCGGAATTAATATATCATGCTCTTTGCAAAATGATAACACTTTTGACATAAGAAAATTCCACTCACAGTCTCTAATTGTTTGTAGTTGTCGCTTTTTTGATGTCACTAAGGACATAGCATTCAAAATATCTTGTTCCTGTTTTTGGAGAGCCATAGATAAAAAATCTGTCATGCCCAAAATAAGTAGCATCAGTTGCAAATAAAATACGAAATCAAACGACTGCAAATATTTGAGTAACCCATTCGCTTGACGAATAGAAGCTGACACGTTAGAATTTGAACCCAAATCATCACTAGCAGAAGATGGATGTTTTTGCTTCAAAAAATAATCTATCTTTTTTTCTGCAAGTATAATTAAAAAATTATACAAAAACCACCCTAAACAAATAAGTAAATTGAAATAAAAAGTACATAAAACTTACACGGCATATTTTCTTCGATCAAAATCTGTATACAATCTTTTTGAACCGAAGCATAGTCGCAAATCTACAAATTAAAAAAACTAGTAATGAAAAAACTAAAAACTAACATATCGTATAGCAATGAAAGGGTTAAAATAAAAAGATAAGTATAGAAATAGTAATGAAAGGATTAGAATACAAACCACAATCTAGTAAAAGTGGCAGCCTGCCGTCAATGAGGTAGAGAAATTGAAATCTTAATTTTATCTACAAACCCTAAAAACAAAAAGTCTAATTTTTAGAAGTAATTTGTTTGGTTACAGTATAGTTTTGTTTTAAAAAGTATTAACCTGTTGTTTGGATGTTGAAATATGAGTAGTATATAAAAGTTAGTTGAGTAAAAAGATATGGGTGGCAAAATTAAAATATATGGGGGGTCAAATTTAAAATACAAGGGGGTCAAAATTAAAAATACATGGGGTTCAACATTAAATATTCATATATATTTTTCATAAAAAATGAAAATCAATGGGTCAATTGAACCCCATGGTTGTAAGGTGGTTCCGCCTAGGTATCATCATTGACCCTAAGGTCAAAAAGCCCTAAGGGTGACCCTGGCCCTATCCGGCCCTAAGCCCTACCCGACCCTGAAGTCGACCCGGTTTCGGCCCTGCCCTTAAGCCCTAGGGCAGGATAAGGGTCGAGATAAAAAAGCCCCGACCCTGCCCTCCGACCCGGCCCTTTGACCCTACCCTGACCCTGCCCTGACCCGACCCTGACTTACCCTTAAGACTATTACTAAATTTAATCCTAATAATATTTTATGTATAAAAAAATATTCAAAATTCAACGAATTTAATAAATTTTATGTAATACAAATTACAATTTTATTAATATATTTAATTAATTAATTTTTTTTTGAATTATAGACCTAATGTGAAGGGTCGGCCCTAGGGTCAGCCCTGCCCGATCCAGTCGGCCCTTTCTTTACCCTGCCCTAGGACGGTCCTAGAAACTTCCGCCACTGCAGGTCTGGTCGGATTTTCAGACCGTACGAGCTTTGAAAGACCCTAAAGTAGCTGGTCTGAATTTTCATTGAACCAACATATCTGGCGGAACTTTTGTCTGGCCGTATACCCCTAAAAATATATTAAATGCAGCATAAATGATAAAAAAGGGAACAGAGGAAAGAGCGTCATTACATAAAATGAGACAAATGAAGCATTGAATATTGCAGAAGGGGCGGTGGCCTGATGGTCATGGTCTTGGTCTAACAACCAAGAGCGTTCGAGCATCATTTCTCACATTTTGTGAGAAGTGCTCACCAATACGTGGAGATCTCTATGAATTGTAACCAATGTGACCGCTATCGGAAAAAAATTGTCACAATGTGTGGGGTTTTGGGCATCATCATTAAAACAATATTGCCTAACCTGTCTTCAGATGGGTCTTTTTCCAACAAAAATTCAGACCAAGTCACCTCTTTTTCCGGACCCCACACTCACTAAGTCCCATCTTGATTTTATTTTCATCAATCTTCGCCCATCCGCCACACCCAAAATCTCTACGACATTTCCTCCCCCACTTCACTTGAATATGTCTAACTGTTAATGTTCATCTCAAATTCAAAAGCCCATAGATTAAAACGAAGGTAAACATATCAAGTGCAAGGGAATACTACTAGTTATAAAACTAGGTTAATAAGTCCATAAGGGCTTGACTGAATTGAAAAAAGGCAAAATTCCAAAAGGAATCAAGCTGAACAAAAATTGATTGTGCATTGAATAAGATCACATGGATTAAGTATCAATGTAGTAGGAAAAGATTTAGGACATGCAAATATTTGTAAGACCGTAACATACAATCTTAACCGTTTATTTCTAATAATCCAACGGATGAGATTAAAAGTAAATCTTCAAATTCAACCGCCAACTTTAATAAAAACTAACTTTAATCTTATCTGTTAGATTAATTAAATCAACGATTTAAATTTTATATCTCACATAAATAAAATGTCCTTCTAAAACTTAACCCTCGGTGTAGTAAGCACATGTTCACTTTTGCAACTAATTCATGTTTTTGACAACATGTGACACTGCAGTTTGCAGCAGGCAAAGTTCAGCCCTCAGAGATGCTGGTAGTAGTAGTTGCGTTGGAGGCTGTCAAGTAATAAATGCACAAACAATTCAACAAGCTTGCTTTCCCAAAAACATAAACATAATTGTGTATTGCTGGCAACATTTTACAGTAAAAAAATAGAGAAAATTTTAATTGACTATGATATTTTATTCTTAAATTAAAGGGTTTAGTTATCGAATTAGGCTTATAGATTAGGATTAAAATCATCATCGGCTGTAAATTGTTGTAGGTGGCATGTGATCTTAACCCTTCATTCTTCCCTCAAAATACAAATCTTACTGAGTTTTGACACGAGTTATATCTAAAATAGAATCATAAATTATTTGTAAACTTTGATATCCTACTTAAGAAATTTGCACCAAACACATTTGTATATTTTGTTTTTGTTTTTCTTTTAGAGAAAAAAGAGAGGTTTTATTTTGGGGTAGGATTATGTCATTAATGTATGGAATGAGAGTCAGTGGAAAGACAATAAATAACCAGGAGGTGGTCTGGTGACTCAGATTTGGATCTGGCCTGTCCCTATAATTTCTCATCAGTTTACCCCTTCTTTTATTTAAAACAAGACTTGGAGTGAGTGTTTGTTGGGGGCATTTGAATATATATAGGGGATTGAAGAACTCATTCCTTTATAACACTACTTGTTGTGAATGGGATTATTGGAGTGCATGTCATCTAGTTTATTCAGATGTGTTACGTTGATCTGAGACTTTGAGGGTTGAGAATGGCATTTAGTTGACAGGAATGTTGTTTGGCTCGAGGACATTTAGCGAGAAAGCGGTTGATCAGTTGATCGATGTTAGATGATCTCGGACCAGGCTTCATTCCTGTTAACACTTTGCTCATATTTTGTAGTTCTTCGTTTCTCAATGTTTATCCACTTTTTTTTTCTTTTTCGATAGCGGTTATATTGGGTACAATTCATAGAGATCATATACATGATATCTATTCTAATCATTTGAAGCTCTGGTCACAGCAACGGACATCCAACCCACAATCGACAGCAACAAGCATGCATGTCTCTTCCGCATAGATGAAGAACGACCCTCCAAGAGAACAACAGAAATACAGGCGAAGAGCCTCCACGCATGGGTGGAGGGGGCGAAGAGCCTCCATGCACGAGGCAGGAGGAAGGCAACAGCCTCCCACAAGGGAGGATTGAATAAATGGTGAGGCCAGAGATCGAACCCTTGACCTGAGATCGAACCCTTGATACATAAGCTCGTGTGTGTTGATGTATGAATATATGATAAGAACACCAAATAATAAACATAAGTTTGAACTTACTCAAGAGCTTTGCCGATATTTTGCATACCTAAGTTTTCCCTGTCTTGGTTGGAATAAAATGCCATAGAGTAAGGTAAACTAAAACTATGCAAGAGTTAGGTTCAATTGAGACCCCAATTATATCTGCAATCCGTGTGACACCCACATCTCACCGTTGGATCAATTTGATCCAACGGTGAGAGATGTGCACTTTATGCTTTTTGTCACATTTTTGTCGTTTAGCTAAATGCAAAAATGCAAACGAAATGTGCATATAGTGCAAAATGAAAGTGCAAATAGAAGAATCCCAAATGCAAAAATGCAAAGGGTCGCAAGGGAACCGGACCCATGAGGAACAAATATATTACCTCAAGTGGATAAACATTGATGGTGGGGATTCTGACAATGTTTATCCACTTGAGGTAATATATTTGTTCCTCATTGCATAGTTTTAGTTTACCTTACTCTATGGCATTTTATTCCAACCAAGACAGGGAAAACTTAGGTATGCAAAATATCGGCAAAGCTCTTGAGTAAGTTCAAACTTATGTTTATTATTTGGTGTTCTTATCATATATTCATACATCAACACACACGAGCTTATGTATCAAAAAAACATATATGGGCTTGTAACATTGAGATGCATCTTTAAAGACGGAATTTTAGGATAGAACATCGACACAACTATTTATTCAAGTTAATTTTATAAACAATGAGTAACAGTTTAGCGGTCAGGTTGAAAGTTCAAATCATCTTGAATACATCTGACTCGAGTTTGAAAGATGTCAAATTCAGGACCATATAAAGAATAATCTTTAAAACGAGTTTGTGAGCAAGAGCTAACTAAATGTTTAAATTTCATATTTTCAGAGACTTTGTATTTGGGAGCTAGTGCAACAGTGAATTCTCAGTTCTGCTGAAAACATCCGTCACACATGGTCAAAAACCAAACCTGAAATGCAAAGATATAGAGCGCTCGCCAATAGCAGTAAAAGATAGATCGAAAACCAGACTCAGACATCGAACAAAAATGAGATTCATGTTTCATGAATATACTGTTTTCTGTAATGTTAATATAATCATACGCATCCCGAAGAATATTTTGTCATTATAATGTTCGGGCAGTATCCTGAGAACTCAGCAGTAGTACCTGCAAACAACTTTTTTAATAAACAAGAAAAAAATGCGGCCACAAAATTATTAGATATTTATACCTTCGGGATAAAGATATATGAAGACAATTCAATATTTGTGACACGGTTAGACATGATTTCAACCGCGTATCTCTAATCATCCAAAATAATATATTAAAAATAAAAATATCTTCAAATCCAGCCATCCCGTATTTTTCACAAAACTAATCATCAACTTTAACAAAAACTAATTTTAATTACAACCATAAGATTAATCAAATCAACGATTCAAATTTTGTACTTCTATCTTACGATAAATGTTAGATAAATTAATGTGTTACATTATCCTAACCCATACCGTCAGTAAATCTTGTCTTGATCACAAATCTGTTACTAGAATACTCCCTCCGACCTTTTTGATTATTTGTGAGGTATAAAATAATCAAAGTGGACAAACATAATGAGACAGAGAGAGTAATACCGAATGAGGAAAGTCCTCTTGACTCATCATCACCTGATCAATTGAAAAACAAATAGCCATGGCATTCAATTTGAACATCTGAAAGAAATATATGCAAAAATATGTATATTCGGTAATATCAATCAATACAACCGTTAAATTGACTTCATTTATATTTGACTCAAATGTTTTTTTTCTCCTGAAACTTGACTTAATTGACCTGACAACATAAATTTCACACAAAAGAACATGTACACTGTATCAAAACTGAATATCCTCAAAAGACCGCCAAATAGAAACCAAAACTATATTCTAACCCGAGGAAACCTCTCACCCGAGGAAACCTCTCACCCGAGGAAACTTGTGGTCGGAGTTTGTTCGATGTTTTTTGCTTCTAGTCGGACGTGTTGGCTGAGTTGCCTTATTTGATGCCGCTGATGCTGTAGTCGGGGTACATCGCTTGGTGTGTAGGTCTCTGCTTAGGCGGCCTTCTTCAGTTGTTTGGTTGTCAGTTATCCGCGGCTGGTGCTGTAGGACTTTCTATTTGGACCGCTCTGAATCAGAATCCTCGGGTTTTTTTCTAAAGTTCAACGGCCAATTCATTTGTATTATTCACGCATTCTGAAGGTTCCGTGATTTCAGATTTATCGGCTAGATTGTGCTCACTCGTTTTCTGTCATTATTTGTTCGACCATTTTTTTGATACTGAGACAAAATATCTCGTTTACGTTACGTTTTTTGTAGTATCCTTCTTGTATTTGAGGTTTCCATTCGCTAATCGATTGAGTTTAAGTCTTCATATGTACCTTTCAGAGTCTTAATACTCATTCTATAAAAAAAACTGAATATCCTCAAACAAATTGGAATTAAGCAGCCATAAACAATTATAAATAGTGAATAAAACATATATAATTTATAATACAAAACTGGACCCATGTCCATCCATGATGTAGCCAACTTGCCCAGCCACTCACCGCCTTCTCATTCCCCGCCCTCCACGCCCGTGCATAGCAGCTCCACCGCGACCCCTGCCACCCATGGCAGCAGCATCACCTTGGGCGCTCTCGGACTAAATCAAGACAAAAGTGAATAAAGAGGTAGGATAAACTAAATCCAATACATTTAGAGTAAGGATCAAGTGAAAAGTACCTTTAAGTTATAAAATACAAACAGATCTGGATCGTTAAATAATCAGATCGGACGGTTATTAATTTGGGGATCGAAATGCAATTAAACGAAACATTAAATACGAAATCATTATTTTGGAAACGTAGAAAGGGTAAATTAGTCCAGAAAAATTCAAGAATGAGGCGGTTTTGATATGGTTCCCGAAAATCCCGTTTACGCACAATCTTCGTTTCTGTTTTGAGCTCTCGATCTTGCAGAATCAACGAAATCAAACCCTAGTCGCCCCGGCGTACGATTCCAAAATCGTCTTCTTAAAGCTCCAAGTCTCCTTCGTTTGTAGATCGCAAACCCTAATTTGACTAGGGGGTCACAGGTACCGAAACAAGCAATTACCGTGTTGGGTAACTACTTTGAAGCGTAGTTTTACTAACCTAGTTCGTTTGCAGGTCGCACGATAGGCCCCACCATAACTCCACGAAGATTTGTGAACAAATATGGTATCCCACTTACTATTAACATCTGTTGGTGCAAGTTTCTTCCAATGAATGATTACAGTAGATTCATGAATCATAGTACTGGCTAATGAATCATGTCTGTATACGATTGCATGATTACGCTTTTGTGAGTAACCGATTCAGCAAATGACCCCTTTTGATTCATAAATCATGTCGAAGCAATTCATGAATCGTATGTGAAATTGTGTGTTGTCTGTGAATCATTCTGGTTTATAATTTGATTATGCGTGAACTGTTTTGACATGTTTGTTCGTTGATGGTTTTTAATGTTTTGCGACATACTTAAGGGCATTTGTTAGTACAAGATTCAGTAAATGAGCCCATATGATTCATGAATCATATTACATTAGACCATGAATCATATGTGGAATCTTATATTATTTACCGAATTATAAATTCTTGAAGTGTATGAAAACTGTGACAAGTTTGTTTATTATTGTTTTTACGACAGAACGCAGGAACAAGAGTAAAAAGGGGAGACAACCTGTTGGTGACAAAAACAAGCTGGCCATCGTCCCAATCTCACTTATTAGAGATATACGAGATACGTATTTTGAAGCCAACGAATCACCAGGTTCGTGTACATTGATCTCATGTATGATTAATACGATCTGTGTCAACTGAGAGTTCTCATTGTTTTGTGCAGATTCCTCTAAATCACGATCTCTGAATTACATTTTCGATACTGACTCAGGTAATTTGATGAACCTCAAAAAAAAATCACCGCTCCCTACTGATACTAAAATTATTCAATTCATCCAGAGACTCGTTACTACGGTGATCCTAATGAGATGAGATCGAAAAGGAGATTGAATCGTTACTCAAAAAAAACTCAAAAAAGTACGTCTTCTCATAGATTAAAAGGTACTGGTAATACATTTATATTTTCATGCATTTTGAATAATTGAACACATAAGTTCATAATAAGTTGTGTAGGGAAAGATGTCAGACAAAAGAAGTTCAAAAAATAAAATTGATATAGCGAAAGGTTAATCTATTTCTTTCGTATCATAATTATTCAAATATCATCATTAATCAAACACTGAGTAACATATTGATTGTTACAAATTCAGGGAAAAAACGAAAGATATCGGACGATGACTCAGAACAAGGTATGCATTCCAATTTTGGCATCCTTTTTAGTGTCTCTACGTATGATTCATGTATTGGTGTATGATTCTAGAATCATATGTCTTATTTAGTTGATTGTGATTTTTTGTTTGATATCCAACACCTTGATCCTGATGTATTTTACAGAGACAAATGAAGATACTGGTGATTCGATAAAACTAGTTAGTTCAACAGAAAGTGACTCTTCCGTCTCTTCGGAGCATCGTTTTAAGTCAAAGAAACAGAAACTTAAAATAATATCGGATCATGAGAAACTGGGAAGAGGCGGAGGACAATTCAAAGGGATTATGTGCAGAGGATCGCCGAAATTGCTAACCGACGTGATTAATTCTTTGAGTCCGATACAATGGACTGCAGTGATTGATATGGGATTGGAGAGTATTCTGCATTTAGAGCTGACAATAATACCTTTAAAACTTGGATATTATGTTGTTGATTCGTACGACTGGAAGAGACGTGTTTTTCAGAACACTAGGTGGTCAGTTTGCAGTAAAGTCGATAGACGTTAGGAATGTTTATGGACTGAAAATGGGAGGGCGTGTAACAATTACAAAAGGGAGGAGCAGCATCAATAACGATTTGGTAAAAAATTGGAAAGCGAAAGTCTCATCAGTGAAAAATGAAAAGGTGTCATGTTCTTTATTAGCCACAACGATCAAAGATATTGGCGATGAGGACATTTCCATTTTTCACTGATGGGACTTTCGCTTTCCAATTTTTTACCAAATCGTTATTGACGCTGCTCCTCCCTTTTGTAGTTATTACACGTCCTCCCATTTCCAGTCCATAAACATTCCTAACATCTATCGGCTTTACTGAAAACTTACCACCTAGTGTTCTGAAAACACGTCTCTTCCAGTCGTACGAATCAACAGCATAATATCCGAGTTTTGAAGGTATTCTTGTCAACTCTAAATGCAGAATACTCTCCAATCTCATATCAATCACTGCATCTTTGTATCGGACTCAAAGAATTAATCACGTCGGTTAGCAATTTAGGACGATCCTCTGCACAGAATCCCTTTGAATTGTCCTCCGCCTCTTCCCAGTCTATCATGATCCGAAATTTTTCTATGTTTATGTTTCTTTGACTTAAATCGATGCTCCGAGGAGACGGAAGAGTCACTTTCTGTTGAACTTACTAGTTTCATTGAATCACCAGTATCTTCATTTGTCTCTGAAGATACATCTGGATCAAGGTGTAGGATATCAAAAAAAAATCACGATCATTAAATAAGACCTATGATTCTAGAATCATACACCAATACATGAATCATATGTAGAGACGCTAAAAAGGATGCCAAAATTGGAATGCATACCTTGTTCTGATCATTGTCATCGTCGATATCTTTCGTTTTTTCCCTGAATTTGCCATCATATGTTACTCAGTGTTTGATTAATGATGATATTTGAATAATTATGATACGAAAGAAATAAATTAACCTTTCGCTATATCATTTTTCTTTTTTGAACTTCTATTGCTTGCCTCTTCTTTTGTCTGACATCTTTCCCTACACAATTTATAATGAACACATGAACCTATGTGTTCAATTATTCAAAATGCATGAAAATTATAAACGTATTACCTACCTTTTAATTTACGAGAAGACGTACTTCCATGAGTTTTTTCAAAGTAACGATCCAATCTCCTTTTCGATCTCATCTCATTAGGATCAACATAGTAATGAGTCTCTGGATGAATTGAATAATTTTAGTATCAATAGGGAGGGGTGATTTTTTTTGAGGTTCATCAAATTACCTGAGTCAGTATCGAAATGTAATTCAGAGATCGTGATTTGGAGGAATCTGCACAAAACAATGAGAACTCTCAGTTGATGCAGATTGTATGAATATATTAATCATACATGAGATCAACGCACACGAACCTGGTGATTCGTTAGCTTCAAAATACGTATCTCATATATCTCTAATAAGTGAGATTGGGACGATGGCCAACTTGTTTTTGTCACCAACAGGCTGTCTCCCCTTTTACTCTTGTTCCTGCGTTTTGTCGTACAAACAATAATAAACAAACATGTCACAGTTTTCATACACTTAAAGAATTTATAATCCGGTAAATAATATAAGATTCCACATATGATTCATGGTCTAATGTAATATGATTCATGAATCATATGGGCTCATTTACTGAATCTTGTACTAACAAATGCCCTTAAGTATGTCGCAAAACATTAAAAACCATCAACAAACAAACATGTCAAAACAGTTCACGCATAATCACATTATAAACCAGAATGATTCACAAACAACACACAATTCCACATATGATTCATGAATTGCTTCGACATGATTCATGATTCAAAAGGGGTCATTTGCTGAATCGGTTACTCACAAAAACGTAATCATGCAATTGTGTACATACATGATTCATTAGTTACATTACTATGATTCATGAGTCTACTGTAATCATTCATTGGAAGAAACTTGCACCAACAGATGTTAATAGTAAGTGGGATACCATATTTGTTCACAAATCTTCATAGAGTCATGGTGGGGCCTGTCGTGCGACCTGCAAACGAACTAGGTTAGTAAAACTACGCTTCAAAGTAGTTACCCAACACGGTAATTGCTTGTTTCGGTACCTGTGACCCCCGAGTCAAATTAGGGTTTGCGATCTACAAACGAAGGAGACTTGGAGCTTCAATACGACGATTCTGGAATCGTACAGCGGGACGACTAGGGTTCGATTTCGTCGATTCTGCATGATCGAGAGCTCAAAACAGAAACGAAGATTGTGCGTGAACGGGATTTTCGTGAACCATATCAAAACCGCCGAATTCTTGAATTTTTCTGGACTAATTTACCCTTTCTACGTTTCCAAAATAATGATATCTTATTTAATGTTTCGTTTAATTGCATTTCGACCCCCAAATTAATAACCGTCCGATCTGATTATTTAACGATCCAGATCTGTTTGTATTTTATAACTTAAAGGTACTTTTCACCTGATTCTTACTCTTGCCATACAAAAATATCCAATGCTTGAACATACTTGGTAAAAAAACGCTGATACGGAACATCTAACATAGTTATTTTGCTAACAGAGTAAACTTTAGTCGTATGCAGCAGATATTAACCTATTAAACTATTTTGTAGAATGGTAGAACACAAACTGAAACTAGAAAACAGAAGGCTTCCTCATAAAGTGAGTTTACTACCTTAGGATTTTTCACGGTCTCATCAACGCTCAAAACAAGACAACCAGCCTCAGTTGCAGCATTTATAGCATTGATCTGTGAGCAGATTAGTGTCAGGTGAAAACGTAATTTTGAGTCTCGACATATCCGTGATGACAAACTAGAAAAAAATACCTTAACGACTGATGGTTCCCACACAAAGTTTGCATAAGAATCAGCAATTCCACCAGAATTGATGTCCACTCCATAAACAGCACCCTCCCCAGTTAAAAGCAGTGTATACGCATTGTGTTACTGACAATTGTAATTAAAACAGCCCACAATGTTGAATCATTTTGCATAGCATGGGCCAAATCATGATTGAAAGAAAATAGCATTACTAATAACAACTTCGACTGGAAGAACAGACCAGATGGAAGAGCATGCTTCTGCCTTAGCTTATTTAGTACATCAGTTGCATCAAATCCAGCATTGTCACGGAGTTGCCTCGGGATGACCTGCAATAAGTGTCACACCATGTAAATTTATGGATGTTTTTCTTCTACCAACATACGCGTCTACAACTGTTTTACAAAAAACAAGGTCAATGGCCCTTTAATAACTCACCTCTAAAGCCTTAGCATAGGAATTTATAAAGAGCTGAGACTTTCCAGCAATAGTCCGAGCATGCTGCCTAAGGTATTTATTAATTTCCATCTGCCATAAACATGAAATATTAAAACAAAAACTAGACTAGTTAAAAAATACATGTGAACAAAAATAAAAAACATACATCAATAGCCCACCACCAGCAACAACATTTGAATTCTTCATTGCTCTTCTAACGATCATTATTGCATCGTGTAGCTACGCTCAGCTTTCAATGAACTGGAAAAAGAAAAAATCAAATGAGAACTACGAGATGATTGAAATGATTTAAACTTGGTGGCCTAAAATAAAGTAATAATAACTTACCTGATCAGCTCCCCCACGAAGAACAATTGTAGCAGTACGACCTGAGGCATCCACTAAAGATGTTAAAACGTTCATTTCCAACTTGTTTCTCCTCAAACAGTGCACAAGATCCAAGCACCTAATCATCATGCAATTGTAAGAAACGTCTTCTAAGATCTAAATTAAGCGCGACACATTTCAAAATCAACGGGGGCTAAATTTATGAAGACATGTATAAGGTAAATATATGCTTCAGACAAACCTCGTCAATAACATTGTTAACGGACGTCTGCACTGTTCCGCCGGTTGCAGCAGCAACTCTTTGAAGGTCTTCTTCAGTAACACGACCAGCACAGAATATATCTCGATCCGCAAAATACTGCTTGTAGGGACAAAGGTGTTTATGCATAGTCATACTGTGAAATAACTGAGTATTTTACAAAGGCTTTGGTACTTATCCATTTTACAACAAGAGACAACCGAAAACAACAAAACTCAACCTGAGTAGCAATAGCAAGATCCCCGATAGCCAACCGAGATAGGACTATTTTAGCTCCACTCGCAACACATTTATCCAATTTATCATAGATTATATTCCATTCCGCATCAACTATGGACTGATATTGTGATGGATCTGAAAGCCTGCAGTTTCAGGATTTGATTGTTAGCGGGAGCTTCACCATTCAAATTCAATGACATTGAGTCTAATAGTCTACCTGATCTCTGCATTTTCTTTTTCCGATTTCAGCTCCAATTCAATATTCAGCAAAAGAATCTTTGGGTCAATAAACTTTTTTGGTTGCTGCTCAAATCCAGCATATGAAAAAGTTTTCTTAAAGGCAACACCATCCACCAAAAAAGAATCACGCATTGTTCCACCAGGAACCTGAAAACCATAGATAAAACAATACAAAATCAGGACCAAGACAGCTCTTTATCTGAAATATATCACATAAGGTAACAGTGTGCATTGAGTACGGTTAGCCGCACCTTTTTTATACCAATCATGCTTATTCTATCATCGTTTCCAATTGAAATCACTGCGTCGACAACCATAGATGCAAAGAACTCCATTTCCCCACCAATCAACTTTGAAGACAATGTTGTTAGCGCATTTGGCCAACAAGCTTTTCTTATCCTCAAGACTCTTACCCTCATTACTGAGAGCTAATTCTTTGATTTTTTCAATCGCCTTATAAAAAATATAGAAAATGAAAAGCCATAGTGCAATACACAACACATGGGAAAGTAAGTTATCACTGAATGAGCACTTCAATTACAAGATGGCTGGCTGTCCTGTAGCTGCGTATCAAATTCTGAGGATGAACACCATCCTCAATAAAAGGCTTAGCTTCCTTCAGAAATTCCCCTGCCAATAGAACCACAGTTGTAGTTCCATCACCAACCTGAAAGTAGCCAGTACTGCTGCCATTAACCACATCAGAACATAATATAAGCAACAACCAAACATAATATAAGCAACAACATAGGTGTAAGCACTAATATATTTTCCTACTTCCAAAAGTTACACCAAACTTTCCTATGCAAAATTTACAACTTGGGATACCATTATGGCATTATTCATCACATCTCCAACAAATCCACTCATTTGCACTCAGTGACCAATTGTCCAGATAGTAGTTGGATACTGAAATCAGATTTATATACCACTGTACCAGTCAGTAAACTGAACTCATAGCAATTAAGATCTATTAACCTCCTCATCCGGATCAACAATTTTACAAAAACCAATCTGCTCCAATTAACTTCAGCAACTATTCAACCAAATCAAATCTGAACTCAAATCTCTAAAACGTGTACCTCTGAGTCCTGCGACTTGGCAATATCAACAAGTATCTTGGCAGCAGGATGGACGATCTCAAGCAACTTCATAATCGTAGCACCGTCATTGGAAATAGTAGTATTACCTTTATCATCAGAATCAGCTTGTCCATACCTCGAGGTCCGAGCGTGGAGCGGACAGCATCAGCCACTGCACAGCAAGCGTTAATGTTGCTGATGAGTTGCGGCTTGCCTTGCGAAGTGTCCGTTCCTTCCTTTAGTAAAATGATCTGCGGCTGGAGCATCGTCGACATCGCGTAGAGTTGATTCAACGAATTAGGGTTTGATTTGGAGAGAGAAAATGGAGAGAGGTTTCTGGTAAAATCTTGGGTTTGCTAGCGTTTTGAGGAAGCAGAGGGGCTGATTTGAAATTATCTCAAAGTTTTGGGGTTTGACTTAAACAATAAATAAGGAAGATTTTTGAAAGTAATCAGATTCAGATTCGTCCCCACGTCGGACCCAAAACAGAACTCACGCAGGGGCTAATAAGTAATAAAAAAAATACAGTAAAAGGTACTTATGTAGTTATGTAGCATATTTGAAAAGTAATGGGGTGTATCTGTAAATATGTTTAAACTATATTGACTTTGTGACGGAACTCATGCAGGGACTGATAGGTTATAAAAATAATAAAAGCGTATAATGTATCATATTTGAAAAGTAAAGGGGTGTTTCTGTAAATATGTTTAAGCTATATTGACATTGCGACGGAGCTCTGCATTGATCGATAAATCAGTCAATCATCGAAACAGAGGAGAGCAACAATGGCGAGAAGAGCTTCACCGTCGTTGAGTTTCCTCATCCCACGCGCCGGCGATTCTCTCTGGTACTTACTTGCTCTACTCACCATTTTCTCTCTCTTCCTCAACCACTTTTCCCGCTCATCGCTCGTTTCCGCCGCATCGGCAGATACGCACTTTGAAGGTTTCGATGTGGAAGAAGACGAAACTATAGCTGTTGAATTCGATAATCTGGATTCCCTACGTTTAGGGAATTTTAAATCTACTCCGTTGAGTACGATCTCTGATCAGGAGTCGCATTACGGTCCGCCGCCGGTTGATGCTGTGGTAACGGGAGTAGATGAGGGAGGGAGTGCGGTGGATGATAGGAAGGAGAGTTTTGTGAAGCAAACGGCGGCTTCGAGTAGGTTTGACTTTTGGGATGAGGATGAGTTTGAAGGTCTGCCGGTTGTGGAAGAGAAGCGGGAGGAGGTGGAGAAGCCGGCGGTGGTTGTGGAGAATGTGATTCAGGATCAGAACGCAACCGCGGGAGTTAGCGGTAGAGGTCGGTTTTTGCAGCAGTTTTTGAAGCAGCAGCCGTACGTGGTGGAGATAGTGTGTGTGAGCTTTTTGATTATGTTTTTGATTAATTATTTTATTGGTAAGAAGGAGAATGAGGAGCTTGCATTGGCTTGGGCTGATAAATTCGCAACCAGAGACTCGATTTTCGCTAAGAATTTCAGTCTTTTGGGAATTGGTGAGGCAAGTGATTCACCCTTGCTGTTGAAGGAAGGGCTAACTGTGTTTAAATTTTATGCGAGTGGGAGAAGGTATTGTCAGGGGATGTTGGCGACAATGGAAGTTGAAGAGCAGACATGATTTGATATCGAGATTGTACAACATGGTTGTGCCGTGCAAGGATGAGATTAATATTGAGGTTTACATGAATGATGATGCTATGGACCAGGTGATTCTTGCAATGGCTAAGAAAAAGGCTGCCAAGGCAATGCAGAAGGAACTACCAGATCTGCAGACGTTTGCAACTTTGGTTTCTCTACCCACTGGTAGGAAGTGGGTTCCTGAGGAGCTGGGAGTGGTGTCTGAGTTTAAAGAAGTTGCTGGTGATTTGATCACTGAAACGGTGCTTGATCAGGTCTGCTTGTGTGTACTCTTCAGAATTAGTCACTAGGTCGTGTGAGCATTGCTAGGTACTGTTTTCTTATACTGGTTAGGATAATATGGTGAACTTATGCAGGTTAGTACTAGTAATTAGTGACTTGTTATTGCATTTGGATATGGCATTATTTTTATGGTTTCTGCACTCTGCATTGGGACTTTACGAACTGCTCAATATCATAACTTGTTCTATGTTGTTGTGGATTATACGAAAGTTTGTGTCAGCAGTAAACATGTATCAATCTCTGTACAAACTCCTCTCTTCCAAGTCTGTAACATTTAGACTTTGCAGCATCTAAATGCATAGCTAGTAAACATTTTGGTGATGACCTACATTCATCTTCACTCTTAAAGCCCATAATCATTTGTATTTTTTCTTGGTGTTCAGAGTGTAGTAGTCTAGTCATGTCTTTTTCTTCCACTGTAATGATATTAATTATTTTAGGATTTGGAGAAAGAATCACATAATTTACAAGAATATTTTGCAGGTTTTTGGTGAGAAAGCCTTTGACAAGTATGGAAAGGGCTTCATATCGATGCACTTCTCTGACCAGCATCCCGACACTCGCAAGAAAATGCTAAAGTTTAAGTTTGCTTTGCCTGATGCTAACAACATGGATGAAATGACTCGCTTGATAGCCCTCGTCCCATATTACATAGACTTGATTGGAAGATACAAAATCAGTTCACAGGTTGGTAGAATACGATGCTGTATGCGGAGAATTCCACCTCGTCTGGGTTTTTATAATATGGGTGTGTGATGTGTTTGCAGGCACGGTCAAAGGCTGATGCAGCGCGAGCTAAAGCTGCACAGGAAGCATACAAGGAGCTTCAGTATGCAAGGCAGGAAGCACTGCAGCAGAAGAAAGCAGAGAGAAAGAAGCTGTCGGAAGAGGCAGCAGCAAAGCTGAGTGCGGAAGCCTTAAACAAGAGAGAAGCGAAGGAGCGAGCTCGCCAGATTAAGAAGGCAATGCCCAAAGTTAAAATGAGCCGTGTGGTCATTGAGGATGTCAGGCAATGGTTGTTGATCCGCAGAAGTCGAACTTTTTCTAATTGTTTTGTTGTAGAAAACTGACAAACCCGCCAATCCTTACCATCTCCGTTTTGCCATCTCCCTTTTAACTGCTGGCTTTTGACTCACTGTAGTCGGTCAGCAAGGTTAAACAATACTCTCTGATTCGTCTCATTGTTAACTTGCTTACATTTCTCAGTTAACTTCATTGCATTGTTTCTCAGGTAACTTGCTTACATTTCATTCCGTCGGCTGTTCGTGTTTCTCTTATTCCAAACATTTATGATTAAAAATATCCATTTATATTTTCAACTACCACATGACAACTGAGATTTTAGCATTTAAGACTAAAAAGAAATCAATAATGATATTGAATCGCAATTTTTGAATTAATCAAAAACTATTTCGAGATAAAACCAAATGAGGAAACAGCTGGTAAATAGAGCAGGGGTTAAGTTCTAGGAGGACATCAAATATTCGTAAGACGGAGGACAAAATTTCAACCGTTGATTTGATTAATCTGACGGTTGAGATTAAAGTTGGTTTTTATTAAAGTTGGCGGTTGGATTTGCGAAAAACACGGGGCGGTTGGATTTTGGAGGTTGTTTTATTTTAAATCTCATTCGTTGGATGATTAGAAATCAACGGTTGAGATCATGTCCTACGGTTTCAAAAATAATTGATTGTCCTCCTTGATCTTTACCCATAGAGCAGGAATAGTAACAAAGGCATAAATATAATTATGATTTTCCTAAAAAGCGAAAACATGACCGGGACCCCACATCTAGGGATGCACATTCGAGTCGACCCGGACCGACCCGACCCGGATTGACCCGGTCCGGGTTGACCCGATGACCCGGGTTTTATTCAATGGGTGACCCGAGGACCAATCCGACCCGTGAAATTCTGGTCCGGTCCGAATCGACCCGGATCATTTTAGTGTAATTTAAAATAAAAATCCGGTCCCGGTCCGGGTCGTGACCCGGAAATTTCTAAAACTCACGACCCGAAGACCGACCCGACCCGACCCGAAATATTCCGATCCGGTCTTGGCCCGACCCGAGAAAATCCGGTCCCGGTCATTTTTGTGCATCCCTACCCACATCCACATAGTTATTTACACTTTGAGCCCCCAACTTATAAAATTGATAAAGCTCTTTCCTCATGCAATTTCGCCTATATAATGAATTCCACACTCTCAAATCCGATGCACACACACATCCTCCACGTCTCCGATCTCCGACACCCATTTTCCTGATTGCTAGAAATTCAGCTCCTGAGCTCAGAAAGATTCGAGCTTGATGGGGAAAGAAGTTGAGAGCATTGGGGATGAAATCGAGAAATGGCTGTCGCATGAGGAGGCCGAGTCACTGTCTGTTTCAAAACTGCCACTCTTGTCGCTTAATCACGTTTCTTTTGTCTGCTCATCGCTCCAAAAATCTATTAGGTTTTATGTGGAGGTTTTAGGGTTTGTATTGATCAAACGTCCCTCTTCTTTCGACTTTCAAGGAGCATGGTAATGTAGACATCACTTTCACATTTCCGAAATTGTGACATTTTAGGCTTTGGAGGGAGGAAAAGATGTGGCGTCAACGGTCACGTTTCCAGTGGCTCAGGGAGGGTGATAGGAATTCGGCGTATTTTCATGCGAAAGCTTCAAAGCGAAGGAATCGGAATGCGATCTCTGGGCTGGTAGGTGCGGATGGAGTAATACATCGAGCTGACGAGGGGATGATGAGGGTGGCAGAGGATTATTTTCGTGAGATCTTTAGCTCTTTGTTATAGCCGGGTATGTTGGATTGGCAGGCAGATTGGCTGTCGTGGAGCCAAGAGTTTCAGAGCTATGAATGAGGCTTTATTGGCACCTGTGATGGAGGAGGATGTTAAGCAAGAGGTCTTTCAAATGGGCCCAACCAAGGCACCTGAGTTGGATGGCTTCCCGGCGTTATTCTATCAAAAATACTGGCGATACGTTCGGGGGAGGTGTGAAACCAGGTCTTCGCGATTCTAAATGATAATCATGACCCGGAGAGTTTGAATGTAACGAAGATTGTGCTGATTCCTAAGCAAGAAGATGCGGTGGAGATGAGACAGTTTCGTCCAATCAACTTGTGCAATGTGGTAATGAGGATTGTGTCGAGGATCCTGGTAAATAGGTTGAAGCCGTTGTTAGAGCAGATTGTGTCGGAGGAGGAGAGTGCATTCATATCAGGGAGACTCATCTCGAAAAACATCCTAATAGCACACGAGGTGTCCCATGCTATCAAGTCTCGAAGGGTGCTGGGGTTCCATGTATGTCTTTGAAATTGGATATGTGTAAGGCATATGACAAGATGGAGTGGGGGTGTCTAGAGGCAATGCTGTATAAGTTGGGATTTGCAAACCGGTGGGTCGAGAGGGTTATGAGGTGCGTCCGGTCGGTGACATATGTGATACAAGTGAACCAGCACGTGTCAGACGTTATTAAGCCATCAAGGGCCTGCGAAAAGGGGATCCCTTATCGCCGTATCTATTCATTCTTGGCTCAGAGTGGTTATCAAAAGCTTTAGAGAGTGGGGTGCGAGCCAACAGGATCACAGGTGTGCAAGTGAGCAGGTCGGCCCCGGTGATATCCCATCTACTGTTTGCGGATGACAGTTTGTTATTTATGAAGGCAGAGGAGGAGGAGGCGCGCGTCGTCAAAGGTTTATTGGAAGATTATAAAGCGGTCTCTGGCCAGCAAGTAAATTTTGATAAATCGGAATTGGTGTGTAGTCCTAATGTTAAGGAGGGACGGCGTATGGCCATTGAGAGTATTTTGGGAGTTAGGACTGTGGACAAGCATGCAAAATACCTGGGGTTACCGTTGATAGTGGGGCAGAGAAAGAAGGAGGTCTGTAGAGAGATTGAGAAAAGGTGGCTAAGAAGATTTTGAGTTGGAGTAACAACCTGCTCTCTATGGCAGCTAGGGAGGTGCTGATTAAGTCGGTGCTTATGGCCATGCCTAAGTTTGCGATGCTGTCCTATAAGTTGCCAGTAGGGTTATGTGAGAAGATGCAGAAGATGATGATTCATTTCTGGTGGTCAGCATGTGGAAAATCTCGGGCGATTCATTGGGTTAAGAGAGATACTCTGATGAAGGAGAGACTGGATGGGGGAATCGAGTTTCGCGACCTTAAGATTGTTAATGACAGTTTCTTAGTTAAGCAAGCGTGGCGGATATTCTCACAACCGGAACTGTTACTTAGCAAGGTGATGAAGGGACGATACTTTTCAAGGAGTGATCTGTTGCAGGCTGGAATGGGGTCTAACCCATCGCATGCATGGAGGGGGATAGTGAGGGTGATGCACTGGCTAAGAGCGGGGATTGGAGAGTCAAATGGTGAGGAGGGTCCGGTGTGGAAATTGGAAAGCTCGGGGGGGTTCTCATCCAAATCGGCGTATAAGTTCATTATTAATCAAGTGAGGACAAGTAATTCGGCCCAGGCGGAACAGTCAAACAAAAGGGTTACACAGGACTTCTGGCAGGGAGTGTGGAAGGCTAATATGCCAAATCGGGTCAAGGTGATGGTTTGGTGGCTGTTTTATGATGCGTTGCCGGATGGTGTTAACTTGGCCAAGAGAGGTTGTGATGCTCAACAACAGTGCAGGGTTTGTGGGTTCTGGAGGGTAACTGCTATACATGTGGTATGTGAATGCTGGAGGGCGAGAGCCTTTTGGGACAGGGTGGGGATTCATAGACATGAAGTGCATGTGTCAGATGGTCAGGCAGCAGACTGGCTGTTCTTTTGCTTCAAGGAGGGGGGCAGACAGGAATTTCGTAAGATAATGCTTGGGGTTTGGATCTTGTGGGGTGCGAGGAATGCAGCAATTCATGATCAAAAGATGTGGTCTCTGGAGGAGATGGCTGGGAAAATGAAGATGTTGATTTTCCAGTTTGATGACTATATGGGGAGGAATCTTGTAGTGAGGAATCCGAATTTATTATTTTGTGATTCTGATAAAATTCGGAAGTGTGTTTATTGTGATGGGTCTTGGAGGAAGCCATTAGAGGAGAGTGGCGTGGCTGCGGTGCTCATAGAGAGTGGAATGGTTCATGCTGCTAACTACGTGTGGTTTGAAAGTGGGGTGACAGGTAGGGATGTGGAGGGTCAGGCTCTATTGCTAGGAAGACTGGCCGAAAGACTAAAGTGGTGTGAGGTTGTGTTTGCTACGGATGCATTGGAGGTGGTTCAAGCAATATTGTTGGGAGCTGGGCAGATGAGGGGGAGGCTGGACTGGTGGCATGAGTGCATGGAGATCAAGAAAAGGAATCCTTCATGGACAGTCAAGCATGTGATGCGAGATGATAATATGATTGCTGATGCCGTCGCTCGCCATGCTCTAGAGTCGAAGGGGACGTGGCTTAATGAGTGGGCAGTCCCATTGTGTGTGAGGCAAGCTATGGTGCATAGGCTGATGTTAGGTGGTTGTGTGTGCGTGCGTGGTTTTTGGTTGTGTCTGTTTGTTGGTTGTTGCGCGGGTGTGAGTGTTGTTTCGGGTTATCAAAAAAAAAACTTGACTGTGTTTTGTTTTGAATTTTAACGTGTTTTAGATTGTTTTTCGTTAGTACGTAGCTGAGGATTCTTGTGTTTATGAATGCGATTTAGGTGTTATAATGCTTCTCATTAATTGTTGTATGTTTGATTATGTCTAATGCATCAAATAACCGGAAGATCAAAGTTTCGATTTTGTCGTGATATTAGGGGCTAGCGCTGGGTTTTCTTAGAGTTTGACGACCTTGATGATCATTGACAGGTTATTCAGCAATGGTATTGGCATTCATTTGTTGGGATCAGAAAATGCTACCGAGTACAGAAAAATTAAAATCAATCCTAAGGACAACCACATTTCGTTCCAATGTACGGACATGGAACTGATTAAGAGAAAATTGAAACAAAATGATTTGGAATATGTCACAGCCGTGGTGGAAGAAGGTGGGATCAAGGTGGATCAACTCTTCTTCCACGACCCTGATGGCTACATGGTTGAAATATGCAATTGTCACGTCCTTCCTATCCTTCCCTTGTCCATTTGTCCCCTCAAGCAGCCCACTCGCAACCTTAACCAATCATCCAGTGGTGAGTGATACATACCTTCTAGAGTACATAAATTTTTCTACCACATATTTTTCAGAGTAAATGTGACATGTACTGATGATTGCGTATCGTTGACAAAACCAGGAAACTGGAAGTACTGCGGCTGGGTGGAAACTCAGAGATTGAGAACCTAGCTATTGACATGATGGACATATCGTTCTGATTTCCTGGCTGCATTTATCAATTTGCTCTATAATCTACAATATATATTACCCGACGACAAGGCTCCAAGGGTAAAATTGTAATAAGAAAGAGCTATAATGCCTGTGTAGGAAAGTCTAATTCCTGTAGTGTTCGTAGACCCCTTTTCTGCATTCTGGAAAGGGTTTCTACCTACACCCGTTAATATATATTTTTGTTACACTGATATGTATATTTAGAGTCATAAATCCAGGTTGGGTGTACGCTTGCTTAGAAATTCGATGGATACAAATATTGTGACTAATTTAGCAACTCCAGCTCACAAACGTGGCTGTTCCTTAAATCTCTCGATGAAGCAGATAGTAAAAGCCTACTTGCATGGAAAATAATAGATGATGCGTAGTAGCTAGGGTTCGGCAATGGGCCGGGTCGGGCCGGCCCGACCCTTATACGGGCCGGGTAGGGTGGGCTTTTAGGGTTTTTTGCATACCCTTTGAAGGCCTTAGGGCCGGGTCGGGCCGGGTCGTTGAAAATTTTGAAGCCCTAAGGGTCCCCATAGGGCCGGGTAAATAAAGGGTCTAACGGGCCGGGTAGGGTCGGCCCTTCGTGACCCTTCTTTTAAGGGTCGAATCGGGTCAAAATATGTCAAAAAAATAATATAGTTTTCTGAATTTTTTTTTGAATTTGATATATTAGTAAATTTGGATAACTTTTCTCATATATTATTAATAAATTATATTAAATTTTGATCATTTTCAATTTATATATGATGAATAAAAGTGTATTTAATAATATAGTTATGATAGGGTAAGGGCTAAATAAGGGTGGATAAGGGCTGGGTAAGGGCAGGGTCAAAGGGCCGGGTATAAGGGCCGGGTCAGGGCTCTCTTTTCTTGACCCTTACCCTACCCTAAGGCTTTAGGGCTGGGTCGAGAAAGGCCAACTTCAGGGTCGGGTAGGGCTAGGGTCGGGTAGGGTCAGGGCCGCCCTTAGGGCTTTTTGACCCACGGGTCAAATGATAATCCCTAGTAGTAGCTGAAATGAGAATGTCTGTGATACTGACTGTCAACAAAAGACCGCAACGTGCTTGTCATGAATGCTTAACTGCATTTAGTTAGGAATCTGGAGATTGAAGTGTGGTTTGCTGTCAAACATTGGATCTAAGATCTTGATTCATATGACTGCCTGCCACTCTGTCATTCGAAAACTCATTCATTAGTTAGGCTTGATCAGTAATGTTCTGACTTCTGAGTTGTTCCGAAATATTCAAGACGTTTCTTGTCCATCAATGGGAACTCCACACATGTAATATACTGTCATGACATACTCGGGATCAAAAAAAACTGCTTGCCATAAATGTCATGGTTTACATATCTTAAAGTTACAAACTTTATTGAAAATGAGACTTTCGACGAAATTAAGGATTAATGTTTTGTCATGTTATTGGAGATTCTAGGATGTAACAGGGAAGCCAATACCATGTCTTGTAGTTGGAAAGACAGCAAAAAGCAAGCTACAAATGACCCCGACTCCAACTGGAGCTATGCTGAGCACTTCCTGAGTCTCATGTCCGGGAGTCGGATAGAAGCAGTTTAACACATTCTGGTCTCTGAAAGCCACTGCAAGGAAAATGAACGTGGAAAGGACTGCGTGCACTGCATCTGTAGCTCGTAGCTTGTACTTGCTTAAGTCGGGGAGTTGGGCGTTAGGATCGTTTACAGGATAGTCTATGAGCCATAAGCCTTTTGTGGTGACAAAGCCGTAGTAGACCGTGCCTTGAGGAGACTTAAAGCTATCAGTGAAACAGGCAATGGCGCAAGATGAAGCAAGGAGGGTCAGGAGGATGAATGTCATGGGACCAGTAGCTGAGTCACATGAGCCATTGTTGGTAAAGATTGGGATGAGGAGTTGGAAAGCTAGGAGAGTTCCGGTTGGTAGAAGGTTAGCTAAATTGGCTGTGGTTGCTAAGGTCTGTGATATGACCCTTTGTGATGTGGATTGCTGTGGTAAAGGTAGAGTTGCATCGTGGTATTCTTCATCTGAGTTTGATGTGTCAGATCTCCTCTCATTTGAAGCTCTTACAGACCTCGGTCTTAGATTTGAAGACATACCTGAGATCGTCGAGCTGACCGGAGGGCTGAGGCTCAACCTAAAAGCAGATGAGGAATGATGAGAATGTTAGATCTTTAAAATGATGGATGAATGGGAGATTTGTGGAAATGGAAGGAGGTGGGTTGACATTGGAAATTGGTTATTAATAAAATGTGGAAAGAAGACTCTACCTGCTGTGTTAGGCCAGTTGCTTGTGCTGCAAGTTACAAACAACATTGTGTTATGGGATAAGTTTAAGATTCCCCAACTCATAACTCAACCAAGCAAGTCATATGTAAGCCATTTGAGCTTCTGGGTATGACTGAAATTTGAAACTGTGTTGAATTAACAATCATCTGGAAAGAAACTACTCCAAACAATTCTTGGCGTGTTGAAGAACTCCTGATGAGACCAGGCTTCAATTTATAAATAGATAGTACAGACGTGACAAGTATTTTCCAGATTTAAATGACCCGGCACATACATGAATCTAGTACGACGTACTTTGTGGCCTTTTTTTGGGATATTCATAACGCTGTATGTTGAACGAAGATGCAACGACTAGGAATGGAGCCGCTGCACTCTGCGAAAATGATGTTTTCTGCGACAAGGACTTTTTATGGCTTTATTCAATATTTGGTTATACTATGCTTAGTCTTCAGAGAAATCATATCCCACATTTCCTAAGTAGAGACCACATGCTGGCGCCATTGGACTTGCAGTGGTCACGTCCTTAGCTTTCAGGATTCTCTCAACTGTATATGGTCAGGTATTAGGCATATAAGCTACTTGAATTAGACATGAGGTAGAAATTAAAGGAAATTTTTTACAGTACCGTCTGGTAATGTTAGGTGGCCTGTACCGACACACTTCAGGACACCAACAAGCAATCTCACCTGAAAAGACGAAACTTTTATGAAACCAGAAAGTGGTGATAACAACCAAAAAAACTGGCTCCAATTTTAATAGGATAATCTAAGAGGCGCAAAGTGAGTTAGGTGGTAACCTGGTGGTACAGGAAAGACCTTCCACGGGCTGTTACAACATAGCAACGATGCTTTCTTCTTAGCCCAAAATTGTGACTCAGCTGACATGAGGGGACTTCAGTGGTGACTGGCGTGCCCAATGAATTATGTGCAAGTTTTCCCCTAGCATCTTTTACAATGAGTCTCTGTTTGTGGTGCAGGATTATTGGGAAATGTGGAGATGGAGAGATTTCTGTAACGTTGAGTTCATCCAATGTTCTAACTGGCGAGTTGGCCTGACAAAAAACACTTCACGAGGATCAAAGAGAATTCTCACACATTGTTGGCGGAAATAATTATGCTGATTATCATCAAGGGAAATCAGTATTTTTGAGTAGCTGTACCAAATATGTACCTGACATCCTGCGGCTCTAAAGGAGCTGAAGTCATGTGTCCCGATAAGAATTTTGCATGCTTTCTGCAAACCATATTGCTTGAAATCAGCACCAATTATTCCTAACTAAAACCCGAGAAAGATAAAAGACAATTCTATTCACATATACATACCTGCATGGACAAAATATCTAGCTCACTATCAACATGCCATGCCCGTTCCTTTTCGAAGTTTGAAATACTCCCCGGACCAGACAGCAAGCGATAAAAATACTGCATGGATATCAAACAGATAAGAATGATTCAGGTGTTTAGAAGACTTTCAAAGAAAATAGAGCTTGTTTAAAAAAGAACAATGCTTCTGCAAAGCAAGCTACAAGGATTTAAATGAGAAACAATGTGAACATTAAGAAATTTATTTCCAATTTTGTAACTTGTGGTTTTTAGCCTAACAAGATGGTGAAACACTGGGGGATAGGAACATGGGAGGCTAAATCACATTTTGAATCAGCACATACGTTCTTTCTTTGGCATTAAATCTTGCATGAAAATTGCTCGAAACACGTCGGACATCAATAAGAGTTAAATCCCCTTCATTTTTCTGACAAAATTTGAAAAAATGCACATTTTAGAAAATAGGCAGAGAAATCAAGATATCAACATGACAATCACTAACATTTAATCCAAATCATGTAAAGCAAAGGGCTACTCCAATTGACAAGCCACTAAATTGAAGAATTACGAGACATTGATATCATACATGCAAAAAATGGTTCACTGCTTTCCATACAACAGCTGGTTCGTAAGGTGGTAGCTGAAAATACAAAAAGTGACAGTTGAGGTATTTATAAATCCCAAAAAGAATATTTCGAAAGTCAAAATCTAAGCCTATCCTCCAGTAAATTTTCAAGTTAATAATATTTACCGGTATACGTAATGTTAAAGGAAGCCACGACAGTATAGGATCGTATCGATATTAGAAAAACAAAAGAATAGTACACAAGCTTGAAATTCGTTACGTAGACATACCACTTCACCAGGTCTTCTTTTGCTCACTCTTTCAATATCAACGTGAAAAACATTTGAAAGAGCGTGGACACCAGTATCCTAGGAGTATAAAAGATAGGAAGACATAATGCTATCGAATGAGACACTTCATTCAAAATACTCAGAAGACAACTTGTAGCATGTCAAATTGCGCTAAACCACCAAATAAAAATCCGTTCATTTTTAGTCCTTCCAGAAACTAACATTGATGTATTCGTGTATATGTATAACCTCAAAGATGGATGCTTGGGACAACTTACAGTCCGGCTGGAGCAAGTTACTGACACTGGCTGCCCGATGAATTGTTGAAATGCATCCTGAACATGAACTATAGAAACTGAACTCTTTCCCATCCAAGATCAAATCTTTATAGTCAAATTTTATCAAATATTGAAAGGTTAAACCCTAAAGTGCATTGACATAAAACTAGGGTTTCATTGCTACAAACCTCTAAAACCCCACACACTGTTCTGAAATTGGGCTGCTGCTGAACCCCAGAAAATCCAGTTCCTATATATTCCACCGCGATCAAATACCTCTGCATTCCTGGGTTATCGACCTTTCTCTCTCGCCGATTCCCTTCTTCATCTTCAATTAAACTATCCTCATCGCCATTAAAACTCGCCGGACACTGCTTTATCCAGTCCAACAATTCGCTCGGCGACTCCGTCGTTTCTTCAGAATCTCGCCTCGTCATTGTTCGCTCGTTCGACAGCGACTGCGTTGCTTCCATTGCTCCACCAAGTCCAAGAGATGTAAAGTATTGTCAACGAAATATCACGGGCTCTTCTGTATTAAAGTAGATTGTTAGGGGTTTGATTGAAAGTTTTATCTTTATTTTTTTAAGGGAAAATTATCGAAAACCACCTCTTATATGGCGTAATTACCGAAAACCATCTCTTATATATTTTATTACCGAAAACCACTCGTTGTTGGTTTGTTATTTGCTAAATCACACATTCTAACGTTTTCCGTTCAATTAGTGTTAAATCTCCGTTAGATGGATTAATAAAATCATAGAGAGAGGGGTTATGCTGAGTGCACTTAATTTTTTGCTTTGATTTAAAATGTTTAACTGTGTGTATGACTTCTTTATATTTTAGATTTGGATGCGATATTACGTATGAAGGGGCAGAAAGAATATGGAGAACAACAACGTGAATGATGTGAATATGCTATTGGCTGTCTTACAAAATGCACAAGTTAATACAGCTCCTCGTAGTCGCTTAACTGAGTTCATCAGTTTGCATCCACAAACTTTTACGGGGTCAACTGATCCGTTAGAGGCTGATGCGTGGATGAAGCACATTGAGAAGATTCTTGAGACTTTAAACTGCTCAGATGATGAAAAAGTCCGGTTTGCTACATTTAAGCTTGAGGGAATGGCAGATGAATGGTGGACTTTGGAGAAAACTGTGTTGGCTCGCGAACTTGATGGTGTGGTGACAACTGTCACATGAAAATGTTTTATGATGCATTTTATCGCCAATATTTCCTGGAGATCATTCGATTCATGAAGGAAGAGCAGTTCCTTAAACTTCAGCAGAATCATAAGACTGTTGCAGAGTACCAGGCTGAATTTGAGAAGTTGGCAAAATTTGTGGCTGGTCTTAAAGTGGAGATTAAAAAGGATGTAATGCTTGTTAAACCGAGTTCATATGCTGAAGTACTAGAGAGAGCTCGGATTACGGAGCAGGGGTATAACGAGTTGCGATCTGTAAGAGAAGAGAATCAGAAAAAGAGGCAGAGAATAGATCATCTACCGAGAGGAGTACCAAGTGGTCGATTCAATAAGGCGCCCACCCAACTTCAGATATTCAGCCGCATGGAAATAACGTGAGATGTGAATATTGTGATGGCCTTCACCCCACAAAAGATTGCAGAAGAAAGACTGGTGCTTGTTTCAGATGGGGGCAAGTTGGTCACAAATGCTTCGAATGTCCAGTTAGGGAGCACAAGCAGGAGTATCAGTCGCTAGAGAAACTCCAACGACAGAGGCAGAGGGCTACTGGTCGAGTGTATGCTCTTACCGAGCAAGATGTTGAGACATCTAATGATGTGGTGACAGGTATTATACTTATATGTTCGGCTAGTGCATATGTCCTATTTGATCCTGGTGCTACTCATTCGTTTATCTCAACCACCTTTGCTGATAAACATGCCCTACCACGAACATCTTTAGATGTGGGTTTATGCATATGCACCCCTGTAGGGGTTAGCATGTTAGCTGACTTAATATGCAGATCTTGTGTTATTATCATCGATGATAAGGAGCTGCTTACTGATTTGGTATTGATGGAGATGCAAGACTTTGATGCTATACTAGGCATGGATTGGTTGGCATCTCATTATGCTTCTCTTAACTGTCGAGAAAAGCGTATAACATTCTGTATTCCTGGACAATCAACTTGAAATTTTGATGCTCGAAAAGATACTGGTTGTCATAAAATTATTTCATAATTGGAGGCACGTAGATTATTGAGAAGCAGATGTCAAGCATTTTTAGCATCAGTGATTGATACATCATGTGAGGTACCTCGGTTGGAGGATGTTCCTATAGTTCGCGAATTTTCAGATGTGTTTCCAGAAGATTTGTCATGCTTACCTCCTGACAGAGAAATAGAATTTGCTATTGACACACTACCAGATGTGAAACCCATATCCAAGACTCCTTATCGTATGGCACTAGTGGAATTGAAGGGAGCTTCAACTTCAGCTCCAAGAATTATTGGATAAGGGTTTTACTAGACCTAGTGTCTCGCCTTGGGGAGCTCCAGTTCTTTTTGTGAGGGAAAAAGGACGGCAGTATGCGCTTATGCATTGATTACTGAGAGTTGAATAAGGTAACTATTCGAAACAAATATCCTCTTCCTCAAATTGATGACTTGTACGACCAACTTCAGGGAGCAGTGATATTCTCAAAGATAGATCTGCGTTCTGGTTATCATCAGTTGAAGATAAAGGCTCAGGATAGACACTATGAATTTTTAGTCATGCCTTTCGGACTCACCAATGCACCGGCGGCTTTCATGGACTTGATGAACATGATTTTTCGGCCTTACCTCGATAAATTTATTGTGGTCTTTATTGATGATATTCTTGTCTACTAATAAAGTGAGGAAGAGCATGAGGAGCATTTGAGATTAACATTGACATTATTGAGGAAACACTAATTGTACGCTAAATTTAAAAAGTGTGAATTCTGGTTGGAGCAAGTAGCATTCCTGGGACATGTTGTTGGTAAAGAGGGACTAAAACTGGATCCTCATAAGATACAAGCCATAGAGCAGTGGAATCATCCAACCACCATTACTGAGGTTAGCAGTTTTCTTGGACTAGCAGGGTAATATCGGAAATTCGTTAAAGGGTTCTCGAGCATTGCCTTACCGTTAACAAGACTGACGCATAAGGGTACTAAGTTTACTTGGACTCTAGAATGCGAGGACAGCTTTCAGAAGCTCAAGAATTGTTTAATGACATCACCTATTTTAAGTTTACCTAAGACTGGAGGAAATTTTTCAATCTACAGCGATGCTTCAAAGAGTGGTCTCGGTTGTGTACTAGAGCAAGATGGAAAGGTTATTGCATATGCTTCCAGACAATTAAAACCGTACAAACAGAATTATCCAACTCATGACTTGGAACTGGCAGCTATCATCTTTGCATTGAAGTTATGGAGGCATTATTTGTATGGAGAGCAATGCGAGATTTTCACTGATCATAAAAGCTTAAAGTATATCTTCACACAGAAGGAATTGAATATGAGACAAAGAAGGTGGCTAGAGTTGTTGAACGATTATGATATTTCAATTAAGTATCACCCAGGAAAGGCAAATAAAGTCGCTGACGCTCTCAGTCTTAAGAGTTATTCTAATTTAGCAGTGTTGGTGACCACTCAAAGACAGATACTCATGGACCTTGACAGAATGAACATTCACGTATGTGAACGAGGTGCAAGGTCATTGCTTGCAAACATCAGATGTGAACCATCATTAATTTCCAGGATTAAGTCTGTCCAATCCACAGATACTTGGTTACAGTCCATCAAATATAAAATAGAGAATGGTGAACAAACATCATTTCAAATACACAACGATGGTTCAGTAAGGCTTGGGAAGTGATTTGGCGTGCCTGACAACCCTATGATAAAGAAGGATATTCTTACCGAGACACGTAGTAGCTCTTACTCTATTCATCATGGTAGTACTAAAATGTACCAAGATCAGCGTCAAAAATTTTGGTGGAGAGCGATGAAGAAAGATGTTGCTAAGTTTGTCGAAGAGTGCATAGTATGTCAAATGGTAAAGATTGAGCATCAGAAACCTGCCGGAAAATTGATGAGTTTGGAACCCCCTGAGTGGAAATAAGAGCACATCACTATGGATTTTGTAACCGCTTTACCCAAGACTCGAAAGAGTAGCATGCAGTTTGGGTGATTATAGATCGTTTGACAAAGTCTGCACATTTCTTACCATATAAAGTTAGGACGACTCTTGATAGTTTGGCAGAGTTATATGTTGCAGAAATTGTGAAATTGCATGGTGTGCCAGTTTCTATAGGTTTAGACAGAGACCCGAGGTTCACATCTAATTTTTGGAAGAGTTTTCAAAAGGCGTTGGGAACTCGGCTGAGTTTTAGTACCGCATTTCATCCTCAGACAAATGGACAATCAGAAAGGACAATTCAAATTTTAGAAGACATGTTGAGAGCTGTGTGCTAGATCTGGTGGGAATATGGGATGTGCGTCTTCCTCTAATAGAGTTCTCGTATAATAACAGTTATCAATCCAGTATTCAGATGGCCCCTTATGAAGCTTAATATGGGAGGAAGTGTAGATCTTCAATTTGTTGGGATGATGTGGGAGAAAGGCAGTTGTTGGGTCCTGAAATTGTTAAAGACACAGTGGATAAAATTAAGCTGATACGAGATAGATTACGCATTGCTCAAAGTAGACAGAAAAGTTATGCAGATACTCGAAGGAGGGATCTTGAATTTCAGATTGGAGATCATGTCTTCTTGAAGGTCAGTCCTACTAAAGGAATATCAAGATTTGGAATTCGTGGGAAACTCAGTCCTCGTTATATTGGACCCTTTGAGGTCTTGGAAAGAATAGGTACGGTGGCTTACAGACTTGCATTACCTCCAGTATTAGCTGGTGTCCACAATGTGTTTCATATATCTATGCTTCGTAAGTGTGTTTCAAGTAATGATCAAATGGTGGAGTTGGAGCCATTAAAACTTGATAAACGAGACTTAACATATGTGGAGCATCCAGTAAGAATTGTTGATCGCAAGACGCAAGAATTGAGACGTCGAGTGATATCCTATGTGAAAGTACAATGGAGTAATCATTCAGAAAGAGAAGCTACGTGGGAACTGGAGGAGGAAGTCAAGATGAAGTATCCCTACCTTTTTGAAACCCAAGGTATGTCGAGTTTAGAGGACTAAACTCCAAATTAAGGAGGGAAGAATGTAATAACTATGGAAAAGAGAATACAAAGAATTAAAATTTATAACATGATAAGGTTGAAAATTAATGAGGAAGTAAAGAGTTATGAAGGGAAGAGAGTGAGGCACTCAATGAATTATTTTCTATTCTAATTGGACTATCTTCCTCTTCTCAGAAGTAGAAAACCTGTCCTCTCAAGATGCTCCTCTCCCAAATCAAGTTGAAGATGATCGTGGTGGATCGAATGAAACAGTAAGGACAACATTCTGAGCGCATTGGATAAAGACTTGTTTCGGTACGTATAGCTTTCAGAATTTGTGTTCAGTTCATACTTTGAGGATAAACCGAAAAAAAGAAGACAGATCTGAGGTATGACTTTTAGGAGGGTGTAAAATTTGTTTCAAGTATCGGAATTGAGTGTTTCAAAAGCCTACAATAATCTACGCAAGACAAGCTTTCTGAGGTATAAGGTATGCATTATAATTATTAACGAGTAGGATGGAATCTGTGTTTGAAGTTGAGATATGTTGTCTGCCAGAAAACTCTGCAGTTTGTGGACTGATTTTGTGACCTTAATAACTAGTAATTTAAGTGGCAGAATTGAGTGGTTGAAATGTCATCATATTCTATTCAAACTGAACTTTGTGGTGATATAATTTTCATGAGTTGAATCGTGGGTATTGAATTTATATGATTTTTCAAAGATGGCAGCAGCGTATTGAAATGTGTTTGGACAGTTTATGCAGTAAGTTTCACAAGCTTGTATTTATGTGATCTGATGTCCGAATTGTGATTTTCAAAATGCTGTAGTATTCTACTCTGAATAAGCTTTCTGAAAATATATGTTAAGTTTACTGGTTTTCATTACGAGTAGAAAGATATAAGGCTGTAAAGTTTGATCTTAAACGAATTAAGAAATCTGCAGGAAATTGAGTATTGATATAATGTGGATGTTGGATGTGGATATTGGATGTGAATGTTTGGCTATTAAGTTATAGTGGTTTGAAAGTGTATGAATTGCAATTTGGTTCATATTTATTGTAGGTGATTCTTGAGGGATTTCCCATCATTTAGAGCTTGGAAGTTTTATGTAAGTGATATATACCCATTCTAGTTATTCCTTCTTAGTGACGTTGTGTTATGTTTGATAATAATTTTCTTGCGAACCCCACCCCGTTCCTTGTATCATGGACGGGAGTATCCGTTAAAGCTAGTTCTTGTTGTGTTCATGCATTTATCTTGAAATAACTTGATTCCGGAGGTTCGATATCTACTAGTATTCCAGTTGCTCTACGGGGAGGGTAAACTCGTCCAGTTGCTCTACGGGGAGGGTAAACTCGTCCAGTTGCTCTACGGGGAGGGTAAACTCGTCTAGTTGCCCGTAGCGGGGGGTAAAACGCAATGTCCCGGGACCACATGCTAGCTAGATAGATTGTCGAACCATATTCAGACTTTCAGTTCAAGAATACATATTCTCGAGTTATTGCTTGTTCGCGTTCAATTTAACCCTTCTTGTTTTATATCATGCTAGCTTGGGTGTATATTGCTTATTGAGTTGTGGACTCATATTTTCCATGTTGTATTTTTCAGATATCTAGAGGCTTAGCGAATTTGGGAAACTGGGTGAGAGACGAGCTAGAATAAAATAAGTGAAGACTTAAAAACATTGTGCTTGCTTTCGAATTTTCTAGTTTTCCAAATTACTAGTTTCATTTTATCAGCAAAGAAACTACTTTTTTATTTTATTAACTGAAATATTTGCATGTGGCCTTGTACATTCCTTAGTACGGATAAGCACAGCCGATGTGACACCGTTTTGAAACCTAGTATAATTGGGGTGTTACAATCATGCTTACTGGTAATAAAACAGATCTTACGCATTTATGCGTAGTTACAATAAAAGATGCTCAAAGTTATGCTGAAAAATCTACAGTAGTTGAAAAGGCTTTTCAGAGTACACTGAGTGAAATATACATGATTTTAAACGGAAAGTCACTGGCATCTGATAAAACAGTTCCGTCAAGTGTTAGCTGATAGAAATTTAAACATGAACTACGGGACATTTTGCAAATTTACTTCATAACATCCATAATAGTTGATTACCATCTGGTTTACACTCTAAAAGAAAAATCACACTGAGTACAAGCTTAGCTGCAGCAGTTGCTATTCTGCTTAATGGGCTGTCCCTTCATTTTAACAGTTTCATTGGGGTTCTTGTTACCAATTGATTGGCTTCCCATCCTGCAACAATATTCCAAATCATAAACTTTGAAAAACAAGATGAACAAACCATTAACAGGACATGTTTACAAGAAGTGAAACAACCTCCGGGTACTTTTACATGTTAAACAGCGAGTATTTATGCTTAGCTTAACAACATATGTTATGATTATACATTTTTAGAACGGAAATGTTTTAATAGTCATAAGGAACAAACTTCCATATAAAACATAAAGGAAGAAGGATTATATGAAAATATTTACTTGTCCTTTATGGCACTAGCCATTGCAAGAAAAGCCTCCTCCACATTTATAGCATCCTTTGCACTCGTCTCAAGGAAAGGAATACCAAGTTCATCTGCCAAAGCCTGAAAGCCAATCATAATAGCATTGTCGTAAGCGCAAACATGAAGTACTCAGTTTCAATATTTCCTAGCACATTTAGTAGTCTCAACTCTCGAGTGCTAAGCAAAATGTGCACTTTACAGACTTCAATAGAATTATTCAGTTCCCAAGATTATGCAGTTCAAAAGAACTGCTGGTTTCAAGAAACTCCTGGGTGCGTATATGTGGTAAAAGATTTGTCCGCATGATATCTAGACAGAAAGTGATCTTACCTGTCCCATCTGTGTATCGACAACCTTGCTTTCCACCAAATCACACTTGTTTCCCACGAGAAGTTTACAGACTGAATCATTGGCGTACTTATTAATTTCATCAATCCACTGCTTAACGTTGTCGAAGCTTTCCATCTCAGTAACATCATAAACAATCTGCAATAACCACCCAATTTGCAGTAATGCAAAGATATAGCACAGAAACAAGTGAACATACACTCTCGACCAAGACTGAGAGCATGCCTCTTTCGAGTATTGACCATTATGTCATTGCAAATTATGATATGTATTCATTCCAAAAGAATGCGACAAGCTGAAAATTAACCGTACAATTATTCCATGTGCTCCACGGTAGTAACTGCTAGTTATCGTTCGGAATCGCTCCTGTCCAGCTGTATCCCACTACACAAAGATGACAATTTAAGTGCTTATACCATGTCTGCTGAATCTAACTTTTTAAAGTCCTTTTTAACATCCGCTAGCAAAATGTCAAACTAAGTCGAATTATAATTCCAGAACCAAATCATTCAATATGCAGCATTTAACAAAAATAGAGGGTTAGCTCACTATCTGCAGCTTGACTGTCTTTCCATCCAACTCAGCAGTTCTGATTTTCTGAAACCGAAATATATTCATCAATATCTCTGAAAGTGTCAAAAAAGAAACACAATGAAAAGTGCAAAAACTCACAAAATCCACTCCGATTGTGCTAATGTATGAATCCACATACGCGTCATCCTGTACCAAAGTTCAAAACTTTTCAATCACCCACATCACAAAAATTCCTCCACAACACAATATCCTAACATAAACAAAACAAAATGCACAATGAAATAACCAAAAAATCAACAACCTAAACATAAAATTGAGGTCAACTCACAGAGAATCTGAGAAGAAGGCACGACTTTCCAACAGACGAATCTCCAATTAACAGCAACTTAAACAGATAATCGCTGTAAAAATAGATAAAAATCATACAAAATTGTATAATCATTGTAAAAGGGAAGACGGAAACTTACTATTCAGTAGCCATTATTGGATTTGGTAAAGAAAATCGGAAACCCTAGGCAGCTTTTGGTTTCTACTTTTCTGGGGTTTGGTCGTTGATAATAATTGAAAAGGAAAATGTTCATATGGAAGACGAAGAGGTTTGTCGTTGTGGTGGCGCATTTATTCAACCCGACCCGGTTACGATTTCCGGGTTGTCGGTGCTAGTTCCAGCATGATTCTTTTTATTAATTTAATTGTGATTAAATAGTTGGTTTGAGTATGGAGTTTGCCCGTACCTTTAACATTTAAAAAATGGGAAGAGATTATGTATGAAGTGATATTTTTTACAAAAAAAAATATAAAATTTTCCTAACCTTCGATTGATTTTAATTGGACGGTTTAAAATACACACTCAAATTGTTACCAAAATAAACAAAAGGGCAAACATGTAAAGTGATGCTAAATAATTATATTCAAAATTTTATTACCACAATATCTTCTTAAAATCTGCCAATTGATTACAGCAGTAACGTGCGTCAAAAAGTCAAATTCGATTCGATCATATTTTGAATCGAATCATCGATATGGTTCAAGTATTTGTATTGGATGGTTCTAGAATTATAGTTAGCAAATTGATGAATCTTACAGATATTGACAATTTACCAGCAATTGGTTCATGAACCATTTCTTTAGATTTTTAGTTCGCCAAATTCTTTAACATGATTCATGAATCACACCTTTATATTTTTTGAACCATACATATTTTATATGGTTCGATTAATTGTTAAACATGGTTCTTGAACCATACCTTTATATTTTTTGAATCATACCGATATGACTTGAAAAATGCCTTTACATTTTATGAATCATACAGTTGCTATCGCAATTTCTGGGGCAGAACTAAGCTGCTTTTGCGAATTCTAGGGCAGCTCGGCGTTTGTGTGAATCGTCTATGTTTTCTATTTTAATCGGACAATTTATGTTTGAAATTTGAATCGCCAAAACAAAGCCTAAAATTTTGTTGTTCCTAAACTACCCCTAATGAATTACTTTGAATATATTTAATACTAAATTGACAACTAATTAATGAATTTTCATCGCAAATCTGAACCGTTGATCTATAATTTTTAATGATCCATAATAATGTATATTGAATAATTACGAATTTGCAGTTATTTATTACGAGCATTGAAACAATATTTTGTGTTTTAAAACAACTCTACGTAATTTTAATTGAATATTTTAACTCGCAAGTCGCACTCGCAACAATTTATTGTTACTAAGGTTTCCAACTCTAAAAGCTCCGTCATCTCACTAAACTCTCGAAACTCCTTGGTTTCTCCGTCAATTAGCTCCGCCAGAGGTGGAGAAGGGTAGCCTCCTCCCCTCTCCACCCCTCACCTAGTCCGATGGGTGCTTCATGCCTTGTCAATGGTGGCAGTGAAGTCTACATGGCTTTGCATGTCGCTTTTGATCCGTCCCGGAGCTCCGTCATGACTCAGTGATCAATAAGGAGGCTGCTGCATGTATGCTAGATGCTGGGTGGTGGATCGGAGGTGGATCATAGCGATTTGGAGCATGGATGGTCCGGCTGGTGTCGGCGGCGGGTGATGGAAGTTGCATGTTGCCGACAGGTTTTGATCTGCCGGCATGGGTGTTGTGTGGTTGTGCATGTGTTCTTTGATTGTTGGTTGATCTAGTTCATGCATGTTCTGGAAATTGGCTCCAAGGTGCGACGGTCTGATTCTGATTTGTTAATCAGCGTCTTTGTATATGTGTAGTATGTTGAATCGTTTAGTATTTAGGTTAAATAAGTGCTTTGAGCCATAAATAAGGTCAATAGGCCATTTGTTTGTGTAGTTTCCTCTCCTTAGGAAGAGGTAGTTCTCTACCGCTATGACGGTAGTATATTCTGGTTTTTTATAGTACTTTCCTGCGAAGTAGGCATGTCTTGCCGAAGAGCAGATGATTGTGGTTGTCTTTTGACACCACTAGGGTTGTGCTAGCACTCGTTGTATAAGGCATGTACTTAGATTACATGTGTACCAATGATCACCCGAAATTCAATGAAATACAAGTAGGGTTAATTACGGATAACCACTCGTATAATATGCTATATTTCACCAAACCACCCCTATATAGTAATAATACATTCCACCACCCTTATAAGTATAAAATTTCCAATCAACCACCCACGCACTGTACTGTCACCGTTACCGTTAAATATATTAATTTTTTAATATAATAATAGTATTTTTAGTACAATACACCACCTCTATATTAAATATGTTTCCACTTCGCCACCTTTATAATCAATTTTGTTTCCATTTAACCACCTCTCCGTTAACCGCCGTTAACTGAGGTGGTTCTTTGGAAAGTTTTTAATTATAAAGGTGGTCGAATGTAATATTACAATATAGAGGTGGTGGCATGAAATATGATATATTATGCCGGTGGTCATCTGTAATTAATCCATACAAGTATGATTTTATCAACAACAAAAAAAACAATTTATTGTTACTGAACTGAATCTGAATGCATAATACACGCTTTAAGATGGGAGCTGAGAAAATATCATGCCCCTATGTATTTGACTTAAGATACACAACATAGTATCTTGGTTTTCACTTAAAACATTAATTAAGGTTGTTGACAATGTAACCCGGGCATATTTGCTCTACTAATACTATAATGAGATATACTTGCTCAGTTATCTGCTCTTCCTGCTTACAACTTATGCGTCATGGGAGGAATAGACTTTTAACAGTCAGAGCCGATCACTGATGATTGGTCTTCTGTAGGGAGAATAGCGTCTTGATCCGCATTTCTTTGATTGATATCTTCGTGAGTGTTTAGCTTTATCTTGGGTGCTAGGCTTTTCACTTCATCAATTGTGTAGATAAAAATCTTTCTCACCATGCTGCAAAATTCACTGAAATGGGGAAATCTGAATTAACGAGACTGGTTTTATTTACGTAAGAGAAGATGTGATGTGATGTGATGTGATGTGACTTACTGCCATGGATCATCTCCAACCATCATCATGTCATCTTCATGATCGGTGTAAACAACCTTCCATTTCTTAATGGCACTGCATAGCTCGCCTTGAATGTCAAACATATCCTCAAGTTTGCTTAGCAATTCTTCGTAGCAGTTGCATTGAGTTAAGTCTACTGCTCTTCCGATGGCCATTCCTTGCATGTGAACCTATATTACATTTGCGCGGGTGGAAAGAGTATTGACTTCCATTTTTAAAGTAATTCCCAGAAGAAATGAAGATGGGTTCTCTAATCATATACCTTTGTGCAGCTTCGAACTTGTCGGCTCTGCGACTCTTGTGGGTATCTGAAGTGTGATACTTCTGGCTCACAGCTCAAAGGAGCATCATAGTGGTTGACATTAGATGGTTCAGAATTATGATCATATTCAGCATCTATGGATGTGGCTTCTCTTTCATCCAGCATGGTTCTAGCAGTTAGCGTCTCTTCATATTCAGAGTTGCCGGATATTTTGATCCCGAACAACATGCAGCTATTCCCAGTCCCATGTCTCTTTTCCAATGATTCTGCATTTTCAAAGAACATATAAAAATCCAATACTCGCTCGCATTGTTTGGGAAAATACCAGGAGTTTCTTAAACCTGCAGGAATGGAACTGGCGGTACCAAAGGCTAGAGAATTTCCATTTATGGTAGACGATAGGTTTGTTGACTGATACAGCTCACGTCCTCTCTGTGGGTCACAAAATGAGAATGCTGATGGAGAGTCTGATTGTGACTTCCACAATCCTGCAGCTCAACAAGTTAAGTTTATCAAAGAAACTCAAAGTGAATTTGACACTTATTCATTAGGGTTACCAATCACGGTTTGTTCCGTTAAAGGAGAAGTGAGAACTGGTGGTCGTGCCCTCTTGTTTCTTTGTGCAGAAATAGTAGCAACAGAGTTTGGTGGACAAGCTACAATATGAGGTTCCAAATCCCATGGAGAGACTCTATCCGGACGGATAATCGACGAAGGTTCATCCCATTGAACCTACACACAAGATATGACTTGTAGTAAAAAGAATGGCAGCCAACCTCATCAGAATGCCAAATTGGCATTAAGACATTTGCGGAGCCAAATTACCTTTAAAGATCTCCACTCAGAGCCAGACCATCCAAATGATGCACTCTGCTCAACACCAACAATTGTGCCACTAAACCTGGAAGTCATTCAAGTTTCAGGATGCAGTTAATTTTCCTACTCACAAAAAATCCCTTAAGAATGATATGCTACCTTCTTTCAGGTACTTCTTCGCCCTCAAATCTCATTTTGAACCTCATACCAACTGAAAGCTTGTGGTTTTGTGCTTCAAGATACTTATTGAGACTGACAATGAACTCTGACCGACTTGCCCTGACAGTAATTTAAATATATCTCAGCATAAATGCCTTCGAGGGTATCAGCAAGAAGTAACCATTCAGATAAGGATCCAGTTACTAAGCAGTAGTATGCGACCTTGGCTTATAATATACGGAAAAAAGACTTCCAGTTGATAGTGCATGTGATGCAGTAGCAAGAACACCAAGATGCATGCTATGACTTGATATTACAGAAGAAGGCATATTGTTTTGATGCCTCATGAGCCTCCGAACCCCAACACGGAGCTCCATTTTCACCTCTAGAATAAATATAAATAAAATGAAATAGAGTAAGAGTAACGTGAGACGTGAGACGAAAATAAGAGACCTAAAGAATATAGATTAGATGATGAGCATGATGGGAACCTACCTCAAGAATATAAATGCATCACCTGCAACTAACTTTTTGGAACTGACAAAAACACTCCATCCGGTGGTCAGCAAATGACGCCTTGGTTGTCCTATAATCAGTTCGATTGTTTATGACAAATGGTTTATTATCAAACACTAAGGATGAACTACAATTGCAAATATTCAGGGAATACTGAGATGGCCTCTTCAGTAGTGCAAATTCCTTCATAATACTATGAAATCCTTTGAAACGCTAAGCGGGCAATATAAAAAACCTCTAAAAATGTGACGGAAATGCCATTCACTCCCATGCATATCAGTAGCAACTAACTCTTGCCAAGGTGGCTGCTGGGACATATCCTAAAGAAAATAACAAGATAAATGTAAGAAGCCAATTTGCTGATGCAGTAGACAAAAAGTCGTGCGAGAAAAAAGTGTACCAGCGGCGGTAAACAATCATCTGCATGTCTCCTTAATACGGAAAATCCCCCATGAGTACTTGTATCGGAAGCTGTGAGAGTCTTGCAAAACGAATGAACTTTGCAACTTTCATGTTCTATAATCGGGTCATCAGGACTAGTAACCTCACTTTGCTGAAAAACGTCAGAGAGGCAATAAACACAAAATATCCGAAAGGAATATAATGGCAATTAGTAAAACTGTTGTCTTCATAAAAACAAGAAACTGTAACATAAAAGGTCAGAAGTCTCACATCTGGATCAGGCATCAAGGTTATTTGAGCATACACCTCATCGGTGTCTGCTTCAGCCTAGCAAAAAGAACAAATATAAAGACAGATGTGTGGAATTCATAACCGTGAAAATCCACACACGACGAAGAAGGATTTGAAGTGACTCACCCTAGGATGTACATATACTACTTTGCATAGGATTTTCGATGGCAAGTTGAATGAAGGAATTTTCTGATCCGATCCGTGATTGGTCGAAGCCTCAAGCTTACAAGTAAAATCAAATGGTTAATGTGTCATAGAGAAACATTTTATACATTTCAGGAGCATTTAGGTTTTAATTACCTGTTCCATATGACCTTGAGGAAAGTAGTAAACTCGCTCGCCTTCACGGGGAAGAGTAACAAGTGGGCCCGCACAAGCGTGCCACAGTTCTTTATCAAGTGCCCCATCTGAGGTTCCTATATGAGACACAAAGAACTGACTCTACTACATGCGTCCAGTTTGAAGTTTACAAGTTGAGATAGGGAATGAAATGCAATATACTCAAAACAAACAAACCTTTCGGATGCAGTGACGGGAAATGAGTTGATGACATAAACGCCATGAAAGGGCCTCTGTCAGGAGTTAAAATCCAGACTGGAAGATGAATCTTTCAAATGCTTGTTCCTGTACATGAATAACAGATGAAATTCATCCACAAAGAAGAAGAAAAATGAAAACAAAAGCTAATCTTTCTCTAGCAATAAGCCAGCTTAGCCTTCACTTTATAAAAGACTATTGCGCAAGACTGAAAAAAGCACAGACATTCGGCAAAATGCAATGAATGGAGGCAGGTTCCAACATCCAAATACAACTGTAAATAGAACAATTGCTGGCTTATTAGTCTATACACTGATACATGATGTAGAAATTAGGTAGGAAATCAGCATTTAGAACCCTAAATCCATCAAACCCAATAAGCTCTAGGAAACCCATTCATCCATCATTCCATCTACCTCAAATCAAATGAAAAAAGAGGTAGAAACAAAAAAAGCTGGAACCAACATTCACAGATCAGAGCTCATATCCAAATAACTGAATGATATAAAAGTGGGGGGATCTACCTGCTTGGTAATCTGAGAAAAAAGATGTTGTAGAGCGAGTGAGTCTGAAAGAAGCTCAGCTGTTCCCAATTTGGTATACTGAGTAAAAAAGAGAGTAAAGAAACAAGGACAAGTTGATTAAACAAATGGGTGGATCGGAGGAAGGGTTTGATGAAACTCACTTGTGCCCGGTTTGAGCCGACCAAATGCTCTTTTTCTACTTGCCTTGCTTTAAAGCTTGCTGCTCCCGCTACCCCATTTGCGTGGCCTTGTGGTGGTTTTAGTTTTAGCTATTCTGTATTAGCGACCAGATGCAGAGAACAACACAAAAACAGATGAATGAACAAGACACAGGCACAGACTCAGACTGAGACCCAACCAACCACTGGGTGCCATCTCCATCTGATTCCCTCTTCCCACGCGCTTTCCTGTCAACTTTACCACACGCGCCGTCAACGTTACGTTCTTACGAACGGCGTCGTTCTATACTCTCTCATACTATTTAACTGTACATTACGGATCATTTACAACCCTCACTTGGCCTACACTCTCTCTACAATTACCTTGATCAATTTGATACAACAATCTACAATTTGTACTCTTTTGAAATTTTGTTCTTCGGTGCACAAATTATGTCTTTAGCTATTGTACAAATACAAACTTAAATGTACATATATAAATAGCTGAAAATTCAAAATGCACATGTGTAGTGGGTCACAAAAGAACACTGCATCCCATTCGGTTGTGTCAAAATCTCTTATGTGTGGACTAACTAACCTCTCTTGAGCATAATGCGAACTAGTTGGGGTAACAAAGATCAATAAATGTCACATGCGATCACATTAATTCTTCACCGGCGTATACGATACTTTTCTACATATAACAATTTTGGTTATATATAATGGGGATATTTCATGTGGATTCATCTATTTTGATAGATTCATGAAATTCATTTTGAATATGTTGATTGCATTTCATCTATGACTGAGATTGCATCACGTCATTGCATTTGTCATCTGTATTTTACATGCAAAACATGTGCAATGCACATGCCTCATTAATGTGTTGAGACAATTTGATGAATTAATAAAATAAAATTAACGGATGCAAAGTAAATTCCATGAATCCACCAAAATAGATGGATGGATCCACGTAAATAATATCTATATAATGTGCCTTCATCTACATTTTCCAATTGATATGTATTTTAAGATGGAATGTAGCTGCATAACGGACACTATTGTTTTGTTTGTCAGCACTGTTCCCCGATCACTGCGTGTATACAGACAGCTCTTTAGATCAGTCCTAAATGCAATAACGTTCGGTGCTTACATACATTACAAATAACAAAATAAAAATAGGATTAAAGGTAATTTGAAATTTCCATGCGTGCAAGAAGCAATTTAATCTTTCCGTCCTGCTCGTTTGCTATAATCTAACATCTTTACCTTTTGTTCATTGCCAAAGCTGCTCCTGAATCTCTTCTTCATTTTTAGCCCTGATGGATGAGTCCCTTAACGGTTCACCATCCTGATGATGAGATGCCACTGGCTCCTCTGATCCTTGTTTATTGCTAAAAAAAGAGAGCCGTGGCCAAGAGTTAGTAATAACTCTGCTCCCCTCAATTTGATAATGATCATCCATCAGCGTAACCACCCTTCTGTGGAAATTTCTATGACATTTGCAGACTGAGCAGCTGAGAGCCTCCGGAGTTACACCCTCTTTGCCATTCCCACCAGCCATAAACTCACCACACCCATCAGTAGCATGTCCTCCGACCGAAGACGCATGATTCCTTAGGCAATCCTTGTAACTGATGATGGCTGCTGCATCATCATGTTCCTCCACATGCCTTCTGGTTCCACTTAAGCACTTTCTTGTGCTGCCTCTAATATTGGAAGTTGGAAGTAGCAAGTTGTCCTGTAGCACCTTCTGTATTTGAGGGGCTGCACACAATAAGATGGGATTGTGTAGTAATGGACTAGCTGATATCATATGATTAAGAAGTTGGGCACCATGTATGCTGCCAGGGACAGCTCCATTTTCCGCTATCAACTCGGCCTTTCTTTCTTCTCTTGAGTGCATGAGATGTCCATGATAGGTACTCTGTAACTACACGGCCTCGCTACAAAGCAAAGCAAATCGGACAATATGTACCGAAATTGAACATAAGAGGGCATGTATTTAAAGGCACGAGTGCTATCCTGCTAGGTGGCGCTGAATGATAGAAAATAGGATTTGCTCCTGGGGACATCTTTTGACCATTCCAATGTCGCGATAGAAGAATATTGACAGAATAAAAGCATAGATCCGTCAGTGCCCCAAGCTACAGAACTTGGTTTTTTAAAATGAAACTGAGTTAAAATGCTCAACAGCTGCTAGGAAAAATGCAAATACAAAAAAAAACAATTTTATGTTTTGCAAGTACTACTAGCTGCCACTTGCGTTGTTTTCTCTATTTCCTATAGTTGACCATGCCATTAGCAGTTGGAGACTTGGAGGTACTCTACTACAAGAGAACAGAGGAAAGCCAGAATATGAATTCTTACAGGCCACCCATATTCTTATTCCTGGTCGTGATCAGTACCTTTTCCTTTAACAAGTGCCTGAATATTCACTCGATCTAGTTGTCTAACTTTTGCACCACTCAGAATTACTTTTTTCATGGGTAGATTGCCCAGACACCTCTACTCCTTGAGGAATATCTTTCTGAACTCGTCATTGGACTTGGGAACATCCCCTTCTTCTGCATTGACCGGCCTTTTACTAGTCATTTGCAAACCGACCGCTCTCACATTTCTAGGGACAGCAAATGTGTTCTTGCCCTTCAGTTGCACATTATCCCCTTGACCATGAGCCTTGGCGCCAGTTTCATTACCATGCGCCGTCTCCGCCCCTTCTAAATGTGTGAAGCATCAGTAGTGGTAGTCATAATACAAAACACAAACCTAGAAAAAATATAGCTTAAAAGGACACCTTTTGCTGGGCCATTTTTTCCACTAGACTCTTTCCCTCGCTTTGGATCAGACCTTGCGATACTAATTTTTTTCCCTAGCAATGACTGCTTACTTTTTGCAACGGCAGCAGCAAGATGATCATCATCACAAAAATCCACGTAAGCCAGACCCTATCAACGCCATTAAGGTAATTATATATTCATAAAATAAATCTATAAAGAGAAACAATAAGTTCCTTTCGCAGTCCCTACTTCCATTGCACTTGATGTGCACATCAGTGTTCAGACAACAGTTACAAGCATTAACCCTTCAAACTAGCAAATCAAGCAGCTTGATTAACGTTTCATAACCATCCAACCCAATAGGTGACAGACATAGGAAAGATCCCTACATTTCAGAGAGTGAATAGAAACAGAGAGGGAGAGAGACAAACCCTTGATAACTTTGTGAATTTGTCTTTCAATAGCCGAACATCTTTAACTCCCCCAACATCCTTGAAAAATTCATGAATATCCTCAGGGGTTGCCTGCAAATCATCAAATATTCAGATACTCAGACTGACGAGTCACGATTAAAATACGGAAAAAGAAAAACAGAACTGAGGTAAACCAGTCTACCTTGAGATTTAGATTAGATATAAATACAGTACACATATCCGAGAACAATTTCTTGTTGGGTTGTGTAATCTTTTTTATTTCTTGATCAAGTTTGGCACTTGATTGTGTGATTTTGACTTCCTTCTCTCCCGCTTGATTGACTCAACATCCTTTCTAGATTCGCAGACATCTTTCCCGTCTGCCTTTGTCAACTGTTGATCTGCACCTCTTTTCTTTTTGGCAGTAGGCCGTTCAGTGACGGGATCTGAATCTGGTTTTCGCTTTTCACGTGAGGACTTTTTGCTTACACTTTGTGTCTGATCTGTTGATACGGCAGAGCTTTTAGAGTCCTGTTGTAACTTGAATAATCTCAGCTCTTCCAGACGAGGTGCTACCTGATACGGAAAATGTTCTGATTTTATTTATTCACCATGGTAGTGGCCTTTGCAGTCAGACTGTTTTAAATCAATGTCGTAAATATAACAACTTCGGTATAACCTTCTGAGCAGCCAGGTCATAATCTTCAAGAGTACCATATTCCCTCTCAAATCGTAGCCAAGATGCACAAATTTCCTGAAAATATATGCACTAGTAAGGAAAATGCATAAAGTACAATTAACGGACAACACAATTAAAAACCTCTAATTGATCTAAGCCAACAGATGAATCTAATAACGATTCGAAGCAGAGAGCAACAATTAGTGCACTTGTCGGGGATGTTAGCATATTGCTCATTTCAAGTTTAATTATAAAAAATTAGAGCACTTATATTATATCACTTTTAGACGGAGATCTGTAAGTAAGATGTAAGAATAGAGAAATTATTATAAAATGTGGATTTTTATAGCATCAAAAAACAAAAACTCCTACATCTACACGACTGAAAAAGAAGATGCTTCTGCAAGTCAACATTATGAGAAATAACTAATATATGTTGAACTGAGCCTGTTTAGCAAGAATAAAATCATATTGTGACTGAATGTACGAGGGCAAACAAGTACCTCTGAGCCTAGTTCATTAAATCTTCTACTATAACATCTTCTGTATAGTGATCGAGCTTGATTTATATTTCCAAGTCCGACTTCCATAGCTATGTAGCCTTGCCAGGCAGCTAACATAGACCCACTGCAGCAGCACAGATATGTCAGCCAATTGTTCATAATGTTAGGAGAAACAAATGAATGGACAGGAAAAACCTTGTCTTGATCAAGCTTTCCCAAACCATGCGAGCCGCATCCAAATTTTTCCCTAAGTTCAGCTCTAGCTTAGCCCAATAAGCATGCAAACACAATAAGTCGTCTGTGTTTTTGAGATGAGGCGACAAATATTCAACGGCGCGCTGTAGGCAGTTGAGAATTTGTTAGTTCTTACCATCAAAGTGTCCACAAGTTAATAGCATGGTACAACAAGCCATCACAACATAGCACGCCAAGGATGAGCCACAAACTGGAAATACTAGTGGATAGTAGAAGTTGAGTGAAGAAAAGAGGCTGCCTGTGACTAAGTTGCATGGAACTCTATTTGTCTGACACACTTACTTTCACTAAGGAGATGCCAATTTGTGCATTTTGTAACATTATTACTTTCTGTAAGTATAAGATGAAACCAAATAAGTTTATTTCCTCTAATGAAATTGACCCTAATCTTTCACTGGTCAGCGAATCTTATTCTTAAGGCCTCAGGCCCTCAGTATTGACATATCCTTCTAAAGACAGAACATATAAACTAAAATGGAACTATATAAATAGAGGATGATTCAATGAAAACAAAGAAATCAAGAAAAGGAACACTCACCTGGCAGATCTCCCTTAGTAACACAAGCTCCTGAACATTGTCGCCTTCAGGAGTAGTTAAAAATCTTCTTCTTAAACCAAATACGCGTGAGGAACACATCCATATACTGAAGCATGATGATAATTGAACTGATATTATGATGCTGAAAGTATTGCATGATGTACGTCTAAGATACAAGACTTCCAAAACAGACCAATATAATTGATGGATTAAATATATCTCATTGGGGCAACAAGCTTAGAGCTTTTACTATATCAGTTACATCTTTAGTAAGATGCTGAGCTGCGTCCACTATCGAAATTAATCTATATACAGACAGCTTGGTGTCACATACAACCCAGTATGTTCTCATTTACGATCATGTGGTAGATGAACCATTGAACACAAAATTTTCTGCGTTTGGCAGGCACTTTATACCAAAAAATTTACTCACCATTTAACATATGAATGTTTCCATGAGAATAATTTTGAAGTAACACAATTTCATACCTCCTGAACACTTGAAAAGGTGCATGTCATTGACTTCTCAAACACCTGGAACAGATAAAATGTGTTACAATGATTCAGAGAAACTATGAGATACACCATGTATCAAGCTTCAACAAAAAGAGGAGACCAACATAATACTCAACATCTTTCTGAAGCCTTGAAACAGAAGGAAAAGACTAGACATACATAAGATATCTCCTCCGCGGAAGCATGCCCACGCTCCAACGATAGCAAGTATCGGACCCATAATTGCCCAACCCACGGACAGTTCTTAGTGGCTCTTGAATAAACATCTCTAATGACACTAGCTATCTGAATCAAAAATCAAGATACCAAATTAATAACTTCAGCTGCTGCACTCGGAATGGAAAAACAAGCTGTGAAAGAGACAAAGAACCTTCACAGTTTCATCCAAATAACGAGTGTAGTCGAGCCAAAGATCGCTCGTTATGGGAAACACAACAACAGCGCGTTCATATAGAATTTGCACCCTCGCTGGATCACCTGATGATTGCTCAAATTTCAAATAGTTCTGCAATGAGGGCGGAATTCACAAAAAAAGAAGTAAAACAGTGAGAACAAAATAAAATATGGTTGCAATTAATGATTTAACACGGTCAATATTTACTGCCTCAAGAATACTATTAACAAAATAGTTGATAGCATGAGTGGCTGCAACTGATTTTTCAATGTTACTTTACTAGCTCTTTTTGTCACTGCACATCGAAATTAGTCTGCAAGATGCGCAATTAATATTACAGTACTAGCAAATGAGCCTGAATAACAATCTACTTCGGCAATACCACTGTGATACTTAACTTATATCACGAGAACAGATAAGCAGGAGCCTTATCATAAATGCACACATCAATTGATGTATCATAGTAAACGGATCATTATATACAGAAACTAAATTCTCAAAGCTGTAAAACATATCAGAATGTCGATACCGTAAAGTTTTGAAGTCTTTCAGGATCAGAAATATCAGTCTCAGCTATCTTCTCTTCAAAAGGAACTCGTGCATTATACATTTGTACTGCTTTTTGGTATGCCGAGGCTACCAGTGGCGGAATTCCACCCAAGTCAGTCGATGACCCATCATCGATACTAGTACCCTGTTCTGCTTCCCATGTCTTGTAAGCATGGAGTGTAGACTGGGAATCAGCTAGGGGAACAGATAACTGACGATGGAAAATACTTCTAATGTGCTGAATCTGCTTTTCTTTAGCCTGAGAAAGTACAAAAAATATAGCTGAAATAATGGAGCATGAATACAAAGACAAAGTGTGACACGAGATAGACAGAGAAAGTAAGCATATGATAAACACCAAAATGATTACAAACCTGAGCGTCAGAGCCATCTATTGCTCGAAGAATAGCTTGCTCGTATTCTCTGTATGCTTGCCATATTTTACCTCCATCAATTACATGCAAACCGATGGCAGTAAGAGCTCGTTCGAACAAGTTCCTAACTTTCACTGAACCAGGCTCTAAATATTTGCAACCTGAAGGATCATACTCTATCACGAAACTTATGTAGTCACACCAAAGAGAGACTGACTGCAGAAACATCATTGTCAGTTCCCAGAGCTACAACTATGAAAAACTGTAGGAGCATAGGCACACATTTTTGTGTCCTTGTGTTCCATATATGTTCATTTTCCCAAGCCACAATCAGAACTTATAAGGATCAAACTAAGCTTTACCTGATAATCAGAGATGCCTTTCTCATAGAGTTTTTCTATCCTAGAAAAGTCCTCGGGCCTGCAGAAATAGCAACAACAAGCTTCCTAAATACAGAATTTATAAATTTGCAGAGATTAAGCATTGATATACAGAAAAATATTGGATATAATTTACTACCGACCCACTCTTGATGCAAGTACAGCTAAAGTAAGCTTAAGAGTCTTTTAGCAACAGTGAACAAGCAACAAGAATTTCACACCTCAGAACTGGTTACATTTCATAAGCAAGGTGCGAACCTCACCAACGTCTATATCAAATTATCAGCAGCAACTAATCAATAACGGAGGAGTGAAATACATGATTTGTGAGTACATGTAATTTAACAGAAAGGAATAGAAATTAATGCGAGTTGAATTTTAATATATGGCAAAAAACAAAACAAAAATGTTACCAAGTGGCTAAGGAGATCTCGTCCTTGGTCCATTCCTGCCACAAGTCAGGGCTTAACGGAAAGAGCGAACTCATCGATTCCCTAGCACTCCGAAGCTTCTCAAACAAGCACATCCTCCTCAGTAGCTTTATGTACTGTAAATAGTATTACCAAGAGACTGTTATTGAAGAGATGATGCAAGTGAAGAGAAAGTATAATAGGAGGTAAAGAGTACCTGGATGTGTGCGTCGTAATTAGAAGGATTGGTGGAGAGTTCATTTTCTAGGGTTTGGAGTTGCAGATTCTGTTGTTCTTCCGAGTCCGAGTCGGACTCGGAATCGGAATCGGATGGAGAAGTGGCGTTGGAATTGGAAGCAAGTGGCATATCGACGTCGGTGGTGGGCTGACTTTTTACTTCTAGGGTTTCGTCCATGGCGACAGTGATGAACTCAGTCGGAGGCGAGACTAGACACGATCTTAAACCTCTACTGACTTCTTCATTTTATCTCAAGGAAATAATAATTTATTTCTGAAAGTATAAAAATTAAGAAATGTGGAATTACGATTTGGGTTATACTGTATCTGAGAGTGATATCTGTCAAAATTAGTCTATTTTTAATTTCAACATTTAGGACTAAATTCACGAGATTACGAATAATTAATTTCATGGGGTTAAATTCTAAGAGGGTATTTAAGTATTTGTCAGACGAAAGGACAAAATTTCAATCTTGATTTGATTAATCTGACGGTTGAGATTAAAGTTAGTTTTATTAAATATGACGGTTGGATTTGCAAAAAAACACGAGGCAGTTGGATTTGGAGGTTTTTTTACTTTTAATCTCATCCGTTGGATATTTAGAAATCAACGATTGAGATCATTCCTACGGTCTCACAAATATTTGAATGTCCTCCAAATCTTTACGCTAATTCCATATATCGTGGTTCATCTTCTTGATTCATGATTTGAACCAACAAACTGAGTTATAAAGAGCAAGCTAAAGCTAACCACCAAGGCAACTTTGCTATCAGAAGAGAAATGCTAGATGGACTGAGTTTATTGAACATTAAAAAAAGTTACTTCATATTCGGTACGCAGGGAGGGACATTTTGATTATTTCCATTCTGGGTAAGCACTACGAATCAGTGTTTTAGGCATTTCTCAAACTCATATAGTTTCAGCTAGAATATAAACATGGATGAGAAGCATTTGTGTAATTGAAATGAATAGACTAGTGCTAGCTCGTGCATCTCTAATATTGGAATTGTCTTGCATTGTTTTGCTTTACTATCGTCAAGTTCCACTTCCATTGAGTACACCTTTAACTCTCAAGTTTCACCTTCCAGCTTCAACAGCAGAAGCAATCAGAACAAAACAACTGCACGCTCCTAAGAGGCCTGGAAGACTGATACGTTGCAGTGGAATCCCAATCTCTCCCCTCATTTGTAGTCAAAAGCATAACTTTGCTTAGTTACTATTGAGATATATTAAGTGATGGAAACTGAATAATAACATCTCAATGACTGAGTGACAGTACACTTTGTTGGAATCTGGACTTGTTCATACACCATGCAAAACACAAGAAATCTTACACATTTATGTTCTCAGGTTTAAAATTGATCAGCATCTCAAGGTTCGACAATAAGTAAGAGCAAGCCACGAGATAAACTGACAATCAAAGACTAAAAACTGCCGAACAGAACACAGCCAAAGTTTTGACTTCTTTTATTGTAAAACAACAGTCAGAGTAATAAGATGAAAGCTTAAATCAGATGAAAAGTGTGCCGAACTAGAAGACCCTTGCAGCCAACCCTTTCTGCAGTAACACTTTCATCCCAACCCCCTGTTTCACACAAGCTCAATCGGATCAGCAGTTGCAAACATACATGAGATGGAAAGAAACAAAATCAAATTGACACAACTACAATATATAGCACTTAATCTCAATGTCAGCCAATAATTAGTCAAATCCACGATAATGTACAACTAAATAGTGATCAAGACAGCAAGAACCACACAAAAGTTTGCAACGGAATAACATTACAACATCTTAATTGGAAAACAAAATATAAACATCATCTATTATATAAAATTCATTCACGTACATTATGAAAATGAGACTGAAAAATTACTCTCAATCCTAACAACCAATCAAGCTCGAGTGTGATGCTGAGGTTGAAAATTAGCAAACACAGTTACCCGATGCTGTTAAATAGCAAAAAGTAGATAACAAACACAGCTTTCAACAAAATAGATACAATAAACGTAGAGACGTGAGACTAGACTGACTATGTTAAAATGATTATAAATGCGAAGGAAGCGAAACATTTTTATCAACGGATCCGGAAATCATAAATTTAATTAAGAAAAAAGGCCGAGTAAATACTACAAATAAATTAGCCCTAATTCGAAAACCCTAGAAATTGGAATGGTAAGAAGGCAACCTGGAGAATCAATGATGGGAAGTAGCATCGGCGGTGGATGTGTGATGGTGTTTAGGAGAGGGTGAGTAGAAGTTGTTGTAGGCATATTCAGCGGCGAGGTAGATGCCGAAAGCAACGATTCCGATACCGAGGCCAGGAGTGGCGTGACGGAGTTGGTTGCTTAGCATCGGATGCTTCCTCCACTCGTCCCTCCTCCTGAAGAACTCGCCTGTTGTTCCTAAAGGTTTCGCCATTCCCCGAATCGACTCTGAAATGAAATCTCAACTTCGTCTGCTTCGTCGTCTCTCTTCTCTACTCTATTTCTCTCCGGATGTGATCCGATCAACCCGACCCGATTTTAATTTACGGTAAATTACATTCGCCCCTGAAGTATTATTATTGATTTAGCACATTTTTGAGACTAGAATGAGAAATGGTTAGAAATGGTTCAGTGGTTTAGATTGGGTTTTAAAATATAAAAATATTAATTATCTATTTTTAGATTTTTTATATAATATTTACTAATTAAAAATTATATAATTAAACATTAGAATAAAACTTCAATTAAAATTGGCTGTAATCCGATGTACGATGAACCGGATCCGCTTCCTAGACAACTATGCTTATGCCTGATCCAAATCCCGTGCAGCCTATAGCCATATACAGCTTAAAATTGAAATTTTAAATTTAATTGATAAAACGACGTAGTTTTGTTTAGTATTAACTTAAAACGATGCAATTTACTAAAGCCAAATTTAAAATTTCTGAACCCTTTTCAAAACGGTGTAGTTTTGATATTTAATAAATCAAAACTACGTCACTTTATATTTGGCTGTAATGTGTTGTACGCATCACATGATCCAAATCCGCTTTTGTCATCGTCTCTATCATTAATTTCTATCAGTCCAACAGTTTAATCACAATCACTAGATAAATCCAATCTATTGTCACAATGAATTTCTTGCCTTCCTGAAAGGTAGCTAAATAATTTGTATTCATTGAACATGTAACAAAGACCAGGTTGCCAGTTATGTAACTTGGAATTTCTTGCTTTATCTAGTAATCCTGATGCTAAACTATTTACAAACTGTAACTTCAAAATATATGCCGAGCGGATGCTTGGATTTTCCAGCAGAGGCTACTGTGTTTCTAGGTCATCATTCTGACAGTGCAAGCCTTCAACAGTCTCGGGGTTTGTACTTTTTAGCTCATTCAGAGCCCTTTTAGCATAAATGGTAAACGAGATGGTGATGATGACCGCAACAGTCAAAGAGACAATGTTGTACGCAATTTCAACAGCTGTAAGGTGGTGATTTCCATAATGAACATCAGTAAACGTCTTTATCATTCTACCGCTGCATTGTGCAAACCATAATCACAGTTATAAGCAAACCATTGACAAACTAAAGGTTTACTTCAAGACTGAGGCCAGAATTGCATCCTCCTAGTTTAGTACTTACGATAAAGGACATGATATACCTGTATATGTATATGAAAGCTTCTGGAACCATTCCAGTGATTGACCCCAAAATATAGGGCCAGAATGTGATACTGGTGACCACTATTGCGTAGTTAAATATCGTATAGGGAAAAGGCGAAACCCTGAAGATTGCAACCACTCGGAATTGGTGAAACCAGCTTCCTTCTCCAGCCAGCCTAAGCAATGCAGCCTTCTGAGGCCATCTATTTAGCCATTTCTAGCAAAATTAAAATGTGAGCATAATATGGAATGATAAAACACAAGTCCAGCAGGCAATACAAAAACATTGCTGCTTCAAGCTTACATGGATATGGTCTCGGAAAATAAGTCCAATCATATAAGGTAGGACCATCCCAATAGTAGTACCAATCATGATTATGAAAAACCCAAAAACATATCCAAAAATCATTCCTGCAAGCCACATTGATGGGCCAGAAGGGATTAGAAACACGGGGAACAGTGCTAGCGATCCAGCAAGTATGACGGCAAGTTCCCGTCGATCAAAGGAATTCGCTTCCCATTTCATAAGTGGGAGCAAAGCCTGAAGAGAGCAAACAAATAAAGCAATCGTCACATAACTATTTGTGTACTATTAACTCTAGTTTCTTATATTTTCTACATTGAAAAAATTCATTAGGTTATATATCAACATATTTGTTGCAGTACATTTGGATGCGGGAAAAAGTAGTGGAAAGAAAATTTAAAGGAAAATGAAAAGGAAATTAATTTTCCATAGGAAAATTGAGAGGAAACGTTTATATTGTTTTCTTTGTTATTTTTTAATTTTCCTTATTTCAACCAAACACACCCAAATATTTTTCTTTAAATTTTCTATCAAATTTTCTTTTCCACACTTTTTTTCATGCAACCAATAGGAGCATAAGGGTTTGATATAATACAGTACATGTAAGAAATGACCATCATCTACTGCATATCACTCAGTTGGGGACATTGTTACTATGGGTACTTCCACATTTAACTGATGGAGCGAGCTATGGTCAGGTAATGCTAACACCACCATTGTACAAACATACATAGTTCTACTGAATAAGTCCCTGGATAAGCACAACACTTCATCATAAATGAAAGGAAGGTTTACCTTATTCAACATAAATGGTATGCCCCATTTAAACAACAGGAGTAAAAGAATAAGAGCAATAGAAGTCCACAAGGCGACTTTGGTCCACCAGATGAATGAATTAATCCTCTTTTCCGACAAACGTCGAGTATCATCAGGTTCATCAGGGATGCGAGTATCATTGGAAATTACAAGCCTGGCAAGTTCATTTTCTTTCTCAAAGCGAGACTTCTGTCCATTCGAGCCTTCCTCAGGTAACGACATCTCCATCCTTCTGAAAGATGAAAAAGGCAGTTGATAAAAATCATAGCAGAAAAAAAGTAGAAAACTAAGTTGATCTAAATAAAGCGGTAGTAGTTTAGGCGGAGAAACCGAAACGCTAGGGCTACGACTAGGACTTACAGGAGTATAAGAAGAGTCTTAATATACACAGATGAGGAGTGGCAGAAGCTCGTCTCGGCGGCGCCGGAATTGATGTGAACAGATTGATGCCGGAGCGCAGTCAGATTCAAACGAACAAATATTTGTGGAGGAGAAAGAGAATCAATTGAATGCTTGGTTGAGATGACCCGACCCGTGTCCCACCTAAACTCCTCTTTATTGTTACACTTGTTAAATTACAAATAAAACAGAGTAGATGCAGAGATAATAAATAGGCATTATAAGGATGGTTGCTGAAAAAACGCCTTATTATAAGAGTGGTTTTGGATAAAAAATCCTATTTAATATCTTACTAAATCTTAACCCATAGAATATATGTTAATTTCAGATATTTAAAAAAGGATAAAAAGTAAAACACTGTAATTAAAAAAGGAAAAGAAAACTGTATGAGACAGAGAATATGTTTATTCTCCTTGCTTCTTTAATTTGAATTCTATCGTTTTAATTGACCTACCCAATCGAACCTTCCATTTTTCTTTCAACATTCAACTTCAACTACTAGTAGCTGATTAATATTCAAGCTTAATCTCTGTTTCATGGGACATCTCCATTTTGAATGGTCTGGCTGCCCATGAGCTTGCAGCTCAATTTCTAAAAGCCTGGGTTTTTTTATTGATGAAGCAGTACCACCCAGCACGGATGTAAACATTACAATACAAGCTGGCAGCGGCACTTAAAACAAATCTTGAAACATGGGGTGTTTTATTCTCTAAATATTAATCTAAAGATGAGTTTATATAGTGAATTGAAGCTGAATGTTTTAGGATTGAATGCTGTTCCTCGAGGAAGCCTTTCTCTTTCAAACTAGTGACTGCGTCCTGTATAGCTTCTTCAATAGGTGTAAATGTTAAACCCAGTTCGATCAATCTCTTGGATGCAGCATCACATAATGTCAAACCTGGCTGGGTATCTTCCTTAAACCTGTACAACATGTTATCAACATTGTCAACCCAAACCTAGTGTGAATCAAATATAGGACTGTCTACACATGGTGCATGTGAATGTAAGGATATCGAGATCAAGTTTGTTGCTATGCTGTTAGAATCAAATGATATGGAAAATCTTTATGAAAGGAAAGTCTAACTTATTGGTCCTTCCACATGGTTATAAATACGACTGATAGTTATAAGTGCCCTGACTAGACCGAAAATATAGATAACTAGAAAGGGTTGGATATCCTTTGATGCTGTGGCTCTAGCAACATCAAAGCTTACTTCTAAACTACATACTAGAGAATACCACGTACGCAATTCAACAGTGAAAAAGGGGATGAATATATCAAGCATGATGAAAAAATCCCATCAGGTGGCAAACGAACAGCTATTTTTGTGGAAGGCCGGATCAAAGAGACGTTAGTTAGTTTAACTGATGGCTTACAAACCTGTTATGGACCAATCTATGATTCTTTTGCTTTCTTGATACTTGAAAGAAAAAGGAAGGGCACAATCTTACCTATGAACTGGAAAGTCAGGACAGAGGTGAGCCACCTTGTCAGCGAATTCCCTAAACTGATAAATACCATTGGTACAAAGATAGCGCCCAGAAGCAGCGGGAGTTTCAAAAAGCAAAACTTGTGCCTCAGCCACATCCTTAACATGCACAGCTCCTAACCAATGATACTCTTGGGTATCAGTTGAGCCTAGCAAGAGCTGTTGCAAAACAGCACAACTTGCATTGAGATTAGGCTGGAGGAGGGGGCCAAGGCATGTAGACGGGTGGATTGCAACTATGTCGATTCCATTTTCTCAGCAAATTCCCACGCAGCTTTTTCAGCTAAAGTCTTCGACACTGGATACCACTTCTATAAGAAATGAACGGCCAATTTAAACAATTCCGTTAGCTTAAATCGATCAAAATGGACTGCACATTTGACTTAACAAACAAGATAATCTTATACCAAAAATCATAGCATTTCCCCCCTCAATTTGAATACCTTGCGAGATTCGCAGTAATTGAGATCGGTCCAAGAGGTTTCATCAAAAGGTTTATTCGAGGGCCATTGAGGATTAGGAACCATTGCAGAAATGGATGAAGTGATTACAACACGAGCTACTCCAAACCTACGAGCAGCTTCAAGAACGTTGAGAGTACCTTGAACGGCGGGATCGATGAGTTCTCGTACAGGGTCAGATGGATCATCGAGTGTGCAAGGTGAGGCAACGTGGAAGACGCCGGTGCAGCCTTGGATGGCTTGGGATAGAGCGTCGGAGTCGAGTAGATGGGCTTCGAAAATATGAATTTGGACGGAGGAGTTGGAGGGAGTAAGATGGGAGGAGGATGAGCCGGGGAAGATAGTGGCGTGGATGTCGGTGTAACCGTGGTTGATTAGGGTTCGGATGAGCCATGAGCCGATGAAGCCGTTTGCACCGGTGACGCACACTCTCTCCCCTTTTATTCATCTTCAATTATTTATCAGATCGAGACCGGTGTCGGATGCTCCTCATTCGGTTTTTCGGTTTTTAAAAATACGGAGTTTATATAAGAAGGAAAATGAAATGGTTCAAGAAAGACGATTAAAATTAGGATTTTTAGCAAAAATCATCTGTCCAATATCTAAATTTTAACGAAATTACTTCTTTAATTTTTTTGAGAAATCACCCATTAATTCCAAATTGTTAAATCTTGACACCCCATTGCCGGTTCCGACGTCTTTTGCCGGAAAATTGATTGTTGACTAAGTTGACAATGCTTGAAATCTCATTTTCAACCCTAAAAAACTAATCTAATAACACCATAACCCAGAAATAAAAGCAATTAAAGATTATTGTTGATAAATGCTTGGATTTGTTGAGTTTGTAGTGATATATTAAAGTTTGTATTATGATTTTTTTGGATATTTCAAGCACAATTGAACAAGAATAAA